>CAXITT010001152.1:26640-92272 GCA_964033795.1 Lymnaea stagnalis | reverse complement strand
AAAAGGGAGGGCTTCTTTAAAAAAAAAAAAAAAAAAAAAAAACATTGAAAAATTGTATATAGATCACTCAAAGCTGCAAGTAGCAAAAATGATAATTGGGGGAAAACAATCAACAGAAAATGAAAATTCAGAAATGGAGCTCTAATATTGAACGATGGTTTTATGACAAAACAACAACATGGGAACACATTGCAGGATGGTTCTTCCAGACCTGCACTAAAGAGGAGTCGGCACTTTTAAAATGTTGCTGTCCTGCCATTCGCAAGATTTCAGAACAGGGCATCAACGAAAGAGCTATTCATATATTCGCTTGATCAAAATAAAATGGATATATGCTTTGATTGCATTGTTCATATTCATTGTGTCATACGTCACAAACGGCTGAGGTTGTAAATAGAAAGCAAAATCCAACTGTTGTTTGTTTCGTGACCACATTTATGGTTTTTATGTTTGGGTTTCGAATCTTTAACTAAAAATATTTTAGCTAGGCGTTTTGTTTTTTTTAAATTACTTTTTGTGACGTCAATTCCATTGTTAGGGTAGAGAGGTAATTTTGTTAAGGCCTGAAAGGAAAGATAGAGGGCAGATGGGTCAGAGATTCAAGGACTTCGATTTGAAGCTATGCACCACAACGGTGGTGATCGAAGTCAAATGTAGGCGTGGGGATAGACAGTCAAGTAATAGAGTTCAGGAAATGGCAGTCGAGTATTGGAGTTCATTAAAATTGTTGCGACTGGATATTAATGTTTGATGACGCGCGGTTTATTTTTTAGAGATTATTTTTTTAGTGAACTATCTTCCCGCGCTTGACTTGGTGACGTATTTTTAGGCTTATCATGACCTATTGTCTAGTCTGTTTTGAGACGTACGGTTAATTCGTGCGGAATTCTTGAAAGGAACTTACTGGAAGCAGGCTGGTTCCGCTCGTATCTGGCAAATCGGGTCCAATCAGTTATCGCAAACGGCTTGAACTCGAAGCAATCTATTATCGAATTCGGAGTACCCCAGGGCTCGGTCCTAGGTCCGGTGCTTTTAACTATGTACGTTCAGTCCCTGGGTGCAGTGATCAAGCAGTTTGATATCCTCTATCACATATTCGCGAATATTTCCCAACTTCAGCAATCCATGACCCCCTCTCAGTTCCCTCAGCTTCTTAGTATGACACAAAAGATAGTGGAGCCAGTTAAGCACTGGATGAATATAAATAAGCTCAAATTGAACGATGAAAAGACCGAGCTAATCCCCATTGCCACAGTTCAAAAGCTAAAATCTGTAAATAACACACCATCCCTTTCTCTCTCAGGTATACAGATTGAATTTGCTCAAACAGTGTGAAACCTGGGTGTCTACTTAGACAGAGCACTATCTATGGAAAATCACGTTAACATGATTGTCAAGGCAATTTTTGTAGAGCTTCGCAGAATTAGTCACATCAGACCTTTCTTAACGTTTGCCACAACAAAGAGGCTGATGTCTGCATTCGTGATATCAAGCATGGACTACTGCAATGCTCTCATGGTGGGTGTTCTAGCTACGCTCCTGGATAAAATTCAAAAAGTACAGAATAATGCAGCTCGCATTGTTTTTCGCAAAAGCAAATTTGACCATGCTAAAACACTTCTGAGAGAGTTGCATTGGCTGCCGGTCCACGGTCGCATGGAGTACAAAATTGCAAATCTGTGTTACCGCTGCTTGCATGACCTGGCGCCGTCCTATCTCAAATCACTCATGACGCCTTATGTACCCACTAGACATCTCCGCTCATCCGATAGTGGCAAACTCTCGCTACCACGTGTTCGCCTTGAGACTTATGAAAGGCGTACGTTCTTATTTGCTGGCCCAACAATTTGGAACACACTTCCTGTCACTCTCAGAAACAACCACCAGACATTGGAGTCTTTCAAAACCGATTTGAAAACACATCTATTTCACAAACACCTGCCGGGGTGATGTTGTCTACCATCTTTTCCAGCTAACTATTATCTCCTAGATGTATAGTGGCCTATGTTGTTTATGGTTGCAAGGGATGAAAGACTTACAATGGCTATCCTCGTATGTAGTTTTTGTAATGTTGCGTTTTGTATTTCAACGTGGTAAAATATAGATTTTTTCATATCTCTTTTAATATGGATGACTTTGTACCGCTTTTGGAGCCTTTGGGGATGAAGCTTGATTTTCAAATAAGCTTTATTATTATTATTATTTATTATTTCTGTGAGATGGTGAGCTGCTCTATGTGCATTTGTGTTTATGGAATATACAGCCTGGGAATTTAATGAGATATTAAAGTTGTATTTATTATGAAAAAGAACTTTAGTTCATTTAGTGGTAGCACGATGTATTACAAAGTGTGAAAGAACTTGATGAATTAACCAAACTAGTTTAAAAATGCGTTTGACAATAGCCAATAACTTTTTTTAACCAGTCACTATCTAATTTATAAGATTAAAAAAATAATTAACCTATATGTAACACATCTATGCTCTGACATCATTATCATTGTAACTTATTTCTTAGGCTGTGGGTTATGTCAGTAGCACGGTTACTTGTTTTAAGTTAGTAATTCAGAATGCCGACTAAGACTTCTTCATTCTTCCACTTCAGGCACGCAAATAAGAATACTGAATCCTGGTTAAACTTACAGTACTTTATTGAACACACTTTATACTGATAATATTAATAAATAATCCTTGCATGAATGTAATTTCACATATATATCTATAGTATTCCATCATTAAGAAAGACACGTCCTCACACTACTATAACTCAGCTCAACTGTCTTACATCTCAACTCTAACTCAACTCCGACTAACTCTGACTCTCCTTGCGCTCAGCTCTCCTTGTCTCAGTCAACTCATACTTTATTACCAGCAAAGCGTGGAAAACAACCGCTCTGACAAAAACATAATTTTATTCTCCAAAAACGTGGAGCTCACATTTGCATCTCAAAAATACAATCCATTGTCCTCGTGGACAAAACATGGTCAACACCATTCACTGTTCACTCATGCTACCTCTCTGTTTTCATGTGAAAACATTGTCCGTTACACTATACACATTTTTTTCAAAACAAATGGTTGTTTAGGAGTTATATACACAGAGAGGACTGGCCTTGTATGTGTCTTTATAGAACAAATTTGACTTGGTCCTTGACTGTAAGTATGGGCCACGTCCTTATGGTGGCATACATTATGTCACAGCATATGGAGAAGTATTCTGATGAGCATAACAAGTTTTTAAACTGTAACAATTTAAAAGTAGGATCTTTAAAGTATTTCTGAAGCGGAAAAATCAGTTATCATATATCATAAAACCTTATTTTCTTAATGACTTTATTGACTTGAAGAGTTTTTATTTGACTTTATATCAGTCAGGGAAGCAGGCTGGTAAATATGGCGGAATATTGCCGACTATTGTCTGAAAGACATTTACACCAGTATCTGAAAACTTTTTGTTAAGATGTTTTGACTGCTAGCTTGTAACCGATGCTTATTTCTGCGAAGATATTAAGTAAATGAAACATACTTGTTATATTGGCTTAAAATACTCTAATATGAGAAATACTTTGCACTGGCAGCGCAAATGCTAATGATCTCAACTGATAGGACATGAAAAGAATTATGTTTTTGTATTGCTAAAGACCAGAAGAGTCAGTCAGGCTACTTTATTAATAGAACCATGTTGTCTGTAATTTTGTGATTTCATTTTGGGATCTAGTTTGAGATTATTATATAAATATCTATGTGTTCTATTCTAAGCAAATAATTTATTTTTTTAACCAGTCACTAGCTCATATTTCAAACAGAGATATCCAGCTTAATTACTGTTATTTTTTATCAACGTTTTAAAAAATAATTAATTTAATCAAACCAATATTTGTAAAACGTATATCATAATGTAGTTTAGTTGTGCCTCTATAAGGTAAGAAGGCAGTGGGTACTCTCGCGGGCCCATTCATTTACTAAATATAAGTTTATAAATTATGATAGGGTGAAGACATGGTTGTATTTTGCAAGGAAGCGCAATATTACGAAGGCCCTGAATACAAGTATCATGTTAAAACACTGGTTCTCAAAGTAAGCCCCCGCCCTAAATACAAGTATCATGTTAAAACACTGGTTCTCAAAGATAGCTCCCGCCCTGAATACAAGTATCATGTTAAAACACTGGTTCTCAAAGTAAGCTCCCGCCCTGAATACAAGTATCATGTTAAAACACTGGTTCTCAAAGTAAGCTCCCGCCCTGAATACAAGTATCATGTTAAAACACTGGTTCTCAAAGTAAGCCCCCGCCCTCAATATAAGTATCATGTTAAACACTGGTTCTCAAAGTAAGCTCCCGTCCTGAATACAAGTATCATGTTAAAACACTGGTTCTCAAAGAAAGCTCACACTCTGCATCCAGATCGACCGCTCTGACCATCTCTACAAAAGTTTGTTTTCAAAGTTTACTACTTTTATCGCTCTCTTCCACATACGATTTGCCAAACAGCTTTTCGGGCACTTGATTTCAGCAACTATCTTCCTGGTCACAACGCACGGTACACACTTGAACTGTAAGTGGTTTTTACGTTTAATACAGTTACATGATCTGATTGTCTTGCTGCTGTCATCAACAATGCGACGGCTAGTCATCTACTGGGTGTAGTCATAAATAGATGTTAAAATTGTAATGTTTTATTTTCATTTCTGGGTAGATAGATGTAATTTATATTTATATATATATATATTTACATACATATAAATTAATTTATACTTACATGAAAGTTTGATTTATTTTTGTGGGGTTTTTTTGTACTGATGAAGGCAATTGCTGAAACATCTGTACTCTGTATAATCCTTATAAAAGCTGAACCTATATTGTTTTATTAACACAATGTTTTGCGTCTCATTAATCTACTTGACAGCGTTACCGCAGTTCAACACTCTTATAAATAGTTACATAAAAAAAATATGTGGATTACATTTCAGGATGTTTCGTGGTATGCAAATGAATCAAACAGTTTCAAAATAATGGACTAAACATTGGCTTCTAGATTAACTAAATGTGTTTTCTCTCCTCTTTTGTTGTGTTCCATGTCGGAAAGCAAAAACCTTTTTATTTTAACTAAGTTAACTTTTTTAGTTTAAATTATCTTTCATCCATCAATAAATGGTTATATATATATATATATACATATACATATATTTAACAAATTAAGAATCTGCACTAGTATGGCCATAAGCGTTTTGGCCTATTGATTTCAACAATTATCTTCCTGGTCATGTATCTTGGCGTGCACTTAATACTTTTTTAAATTATTTTTTCCCGGGAAAGTAAGTTATTTTATGAATACTTTTTTTTTTTAATGTAACACTCTAAAATAATATGTAACAAAACTTTGCACTGATAACTGACAATGAAAAAAGGTATAATATGTGTAAATATATACAAGAAATGTTGTCCTTATTTCAGGCGAAGTTTAATGATTTCCTGTGACATAATTCTCTTTGGAAAAAAAAATGTCGTTGATTCACCTGATCATTATTTTGTCCTGTTGGTCAGCTTACACCGGTGGTTTAGCTCAGAAAGGTAAGAAGGTCAATTTTTTACATGTATTTTTTAAAACCTTCATTTCTTTGGGTTTTTTTTTTTATTTTTTTGAATTTTCAATAATCCAAATAGTTGAATTTTTAGCATCCTGCTTGATTAAGTCTCAGGGTTACTTAAACTATTTTACAATGTAACGTATTTTTTTGTGTTTTTTTTTTTTACATATTTAGATAAACTAATATTTATGACCAATTTTAAGTTAATCGAATGACGAATCGCGTTGTTACATTTATTTGTGTGTGTGCCCTTAAAGCCCTATCGCTAACTATCAGATATTGTTTTATAACTCAACTCAGGTCTTTTTTTTAAATTTATAATTTATTAGCTTTTGAGTTGTTTCCCCCCAAAAATGTGTCTTTGTAATGTGTAATGCTCTTTCCTTAGACAGATTTCACCTGCTAATAAACTTGAGAGGTTAAGTTGTCAAGCAGTTGTAGCCTTTTAGAATTTCCTAATTTCGAACTCCTCTCCCATGTTAGGATCTGTAAATATGTATGTATGTATGTATATTAGTTGTACTTTTCATTTCAATTTTTTTTCAAGGAAGAAAAAAATGCATGTCTACTTTTGTTTTTTCTGTGGTGGCAAGTTGTCTAGGGGTGGTGTCCCCTACAGCTAAAACTGACACAGAACAAAAAAATAATCCTGACCACCACAACCTGGCATATAGTAAATATAAAATAACTAATTTAATAATGATATAGCAATAACCCCCTTTTTACAAAAAGTAAACGTTATAAGTGTAAAACTTAACATTGTGAGACATTTGACATGGGTATCAGATCTCAAATTGTTATTTTCATCATCAGTTATTGGTTATATTTACCCCGATAGAGCAGTCAGAAAGAAAACATATTTTCCAGTCTAGGTTTAGTCGCTATTGTAATATAGGTGAGGTAGGAAGAATTATATCTGATAAGTTCAGTGAACACCTTGGGATGTTGAACAATACAAATCTCGGTCTTATCACATTTCAACAGACATTAACAAAGGGACACATCAGATGTGCCCCTCATGACTCTAATAACTTCATT
Organism: Lymnaea stagnalis; assembly: GCA_964033795.1. NCBI lineage: Eukaryota > Metazoa > Mollusca > Gastropoda > Lymnaeidae > Lymnaea > Lymnaea stagnalis. Next base: position 85,646 of record CAXITT010001152.1, on the reverse strand, counting down.
TCTATGCTCAATTTTTTATGTTTATAATTGTACTTCCATAAACTGAAATTACCTTGATGGTATGCGTCACAGAATAGTGTAGGACGAACGTTTTGGTTTTTGAACTACTTAACTCCCGTTTCCAACAACAACATAGAGGGCGCTGACTATTCTGAACATTGAGCTACATTAATATTTTTTTTTATATTTTCGAATGCTTACTTTTTTTTTATTACTATTTTTTACATTTTTAAAGTATATTTTGTTCTTGTTTTCTATTGTCTGCTGAAGAAGGCATCGCGCCGAAACGTCCGTATAATTGTTTTCCTTTCTTCTCAAGCCTAAACATATCTTGTTCTATTATTTATTGACTTCACGTGGCTTGAACCCAGTCCCTCATATATTATCTTTCATATTCGTCACTACAAATAATACTATTAGACCACACGTATTCTGTATTAGACTAATAACCAAACTTACGAAAGTTAAAAAAGTCATCAAAATAAAACGAGCACGCTTTTCTGGTGTGATCAACATATTCAGAATAAATTGCGACAGTGTATTCATTTATATAAATTTAAAGCTTAATCTGAATCTATATGAGATACATTATCTGTTTGAATTTTTAAGTGAGCAATTTAGTAAGACATACATTCTACAAAGAGTAATAACATTCGTTGGTATGTATTGTGTCAGATCTAATATTCACTCCAACAGGTTGCGCTGGCTGGTTTGGCCCTGGGTGCAAATACCAATGCCACTGTAAAGAAAACATATGTAGACTTGACGGAACTTGTTCGCTGGGCTGTGCCAGGGGATGGTTCGGTCCTCAGTGTCAGTACGGTGAGTGAATCGTTTGTTCTATCCGAATGTATGTGCATGATTGAACCATATATGACGCGCATGCGGATAAAGAAATAGTAAAATTAAACGTCATGCTATGTGTTCATATGTCTAAATTTAAACATAAAAGTGCTCCTGGTGTGGCAGGACAAAAAGCAGTTGACTTCTGGGTGATGTAAATTGTGAAATTATATTTAATATTATAAATTACCCCTAAAATTAAAAAAAAATAATAATAATGAAAGACCTTGTGCAAAACATTGCACTCGGCATTCTAAACAAGGCAATTGTGTGCAACAGTTCAAATAAGACTCCAAGTTATTTTGTTTAGGAAAAAAAAAAACTTAATTCCCTTGACCTTATGCAAATATTTTTACAATTTTATCCTGATAATTAATTATTTCACGATGTCTCTTGTACAATTTTTACCTTAAAGATGTTTCAGTAAGGTGTCAACTATTTTAAAAGATACACTAGAGCATTCCCAGATGGTGTCAGTCAAGGAGATCGCCCTACCCGTCATGTGTTTTAGGGGAAGGGGGGAGGTTTTTGTTTTTTTGCGTGCGTCTTTTACTTTGTTAAAAATGCATTTTTCTAAAACCAAGTAATAATCAAATCATACTACAACTGTCGTGAAAATTATATGTGGGAGATGAAGTGTTCAAAGTATAATGGGGTGGTTTTTTTTCAGTTAAAGTTAGGGGCGCTTGAGAAAGAGAATGTATTTTTAATTGAAGTACCATAACACAAAGTTCCCTAGATCATAGACGACCAGTCAAGTTAAATGACTATTTACGACAGTTCTGTATAGTTACAAGAACGTAAAAGAAAATATCATTAAGTTCTGTTTTCAGAAGATATTGGGCCAACCCTTGGAAATAGTTTCCAACAATTATTCGATGGAGACGACGCATCATGCATTAGAGTAACAGAAGGTACAATATATTTGAAAACAGAAATAGCCTTTACCTGGATGAGGCTGCAATTTGAACGTCACGGTAAGTCGACATTGATTCTTAATATAACATAAATTCAGGTTATAAAAGTTGTTTGAAAAGTCAATATTCACTTTCCCTTTCACCCCTGATCACCTTCAAATCTTCCTGATAAAAAAGTTTAACATACTGGTGTATAGAATCATGGCTTCCATGCAGTTGCTTAAGAAGTAAATGAAAAAAAAAATATTTTCTTTATGTGACAAGGTGTCATGTAATAATTATAGAGATAATTTAAAATACGCTGTGAGTGTCACAGTGATAGCTCGGGTAAACCCCATTCTATACTATAACGCGAACACGGTACACACCAACTGAAATTAAAAATAGCACATGTCTGTCTGGTGGGGGGTATAGCTTCCGGCTCCGTTACACCGGGGGACCGTCTCGTGACCAACACGCGACCCACCCTCTATTACCCTCGGTTGTTTAGACGGTTGAACACGTATTGTGTCGTCATTGTTCTCCTATTTGCCTGGCAGGTTTTACCATATGAGCTGGATTTGAATATAGAGAGCTCACGTGTACATAAACTACTTCTCAGAGTGCTCCCCGGTCGTTTCTGGCCGGTCTATATTGTCCATTTTTACTGTTTCTTCTTCTTGAAAATGTTACTATTCTTTAAGCGGAAATGAAAGCTATAGTTGTCAAGATCACATCCTGTATATGTTAATGAAATCTAAAACTGTACTGACCGACCATCCTCGTAGACCTATCTGCGTTATTTATTAACAGGTGTTTGTTAAGAATAAAGTCATATAAATGATTAATTCCTCAAAATGCAACATAATATTTAGATTTATCTTTGAATATGAGAAAGTCTCAAAGAAAATTAATTGCAACTCTCAAAAAATGAATAATTGAATTTTTAAAAAAACACAAAAAAAACAAAGCGTTTCGTAACAATCATTTATAAAATGTAAGAGCGAGCAATGGAGGTGGTTGGGGGGGGGGGCTGAACATTTGACGCAACATGCCTTCAAGTAACGCACTTTATAAGGATCTCAATGAGTGCTCCAAACCCCCCCCCTCCCAGGCTCACAACCGCACATTTTTTATAATGCCCCAGAACTATATATATATTCTAACAACCTATCCGCTTCTATCCAAAAGAAAATATTACACACCAAACGCCTTGGCGATATTTTAAAAAAAAAATTCACTCTAGAGCAGTTATCTGGAATTTTATTTCGTGAAATCAGTGTCATATTATTTCCTTAAGCTTCCCTTTGAAAAACAGGAAACACTTAGTTTTGTAGTTTGGGGTTGATGTGGTTAAATATCTGATAAAATGTGTTGTCATCGGCAAACGAGACTATGTGCCCCGTGTCAGCTTGATTGTTGGACGGGAAGTGGGTCAGTTAGCCGTCTGAAGATTTGTGCCATAAATAATTGAACAAAAGCGAAATTAATATTATTTTTTTTTTGAGTATGCGATAAACTAACACACTCTTGTGATCTGTGATTAGTGACTAGAAGGATTTTTTTTTTTTTTGAAGAAGAAGTTTTTTTGGTTTTTTTTACAGATATGGTATTTCGTCTTTGTATATCTTCCCCATAAGTGCATACGTATACCAACACATCAATAATAAATTGCTTGCATTTCTATTATAACTTCCATTAATGTCAAAGGTCAATTTATTTAATCTTCTACAGTTGAGCAAGATCAAGTTAGTATTGAATTCTACAAGACCTGGTACTCACCTTCAATAAAGTGTGACAAAATGAATGTCAGTATAGTTAAAAATGGAGTACTTGATATTCATTGTGATTTGCACTCGACAATTAAGACCATCATTATCAAGATGACGAGTCAAGCGCCTCTCTGTTCGGTATACGTCAGCGGAGGTAAGTCTAAATATAGTTCTTTGTCCTTCAAATGCAAAACTGGCCATTGAAATAATCGATGGTGGCTTGCGAGTCATACATGTTACAGGAGATTTCTCCGCATGCAGGACACGTCAGTTTTTCTAAGGGATCATGAGGGCTGTACTGATTTTAGTAAATGATTGCAGTCTCTCGCCATTATCATATTATGGCTTTACTTGCTGAAGGGAATAAACCTACAGTGAGTCAGCTAGTAATCTTGAGAGATCCCAGATAAGTGGTATCCACGAGTTCATGTGGATGTCCGTGGATTTGAGAGACAATTTTAAGCAATCTTTGATACGTTTTTCTGCCCTCCAGCAAAGCCGTCCGTGTTGGATGGTTCATCATACATTAATTTTGTATCAGCTCGTTGTCAAACATTGTCGCAATATATCGAGCACATCGGACTCTTCCTCTTTGTTCAGAACGTGTAGTTGCTGATAAGGTCAGCTTGTTTTAGGACTTGTATATGCAGAACATTTTCTTGCCACACAGTTAATGTATCTCAATAGTACGACACATCCATGATGGCATGGTGCCAAGGGTACTGGAAGCTAGAGGTGAGTCCGAGACTTTTCCAGTAACTAATGGCATAAAACAAGGCAGAGCCTTAGCCAACAATAATTTTAGCATTGTATTCTCAGAAAGCTGACTGATGCTTTTCTTGACAAAAGTGATATAATTCCTATACGATATGGGACTTAAGACGGGCTACTCAATCTTATTCCATTATTAAAGTCAAAGAAACTAACGAGTTACAATGCTGATTCCTGCCAAATACAATCAAGGACTGGAACAGGCCTCCAAAAGGAAAAGTAGAGGCAAAAACACTAGACACATTTGGGTCTATTGCCTCAGGCCTTACATCTCCGAGTTCATGATACCCTCGCTGAGAAGCCCTTAGTGAAATATCATCTTCAATAACAGGAACATAAACTTTTCAAATATCTCTACATACATAGGAGCCAGAATGATCGATACATTGAACGTGGGCCATTATTATGTACAAGAACAAGAACACTTATTTGCTAGTGATTTCGGGATAATTTTGTTCTGCGAATACTACGGCATGGTCATCAATACTTATACCCCACCCCCAAACAGAGAAATCTTGCAGCCGCCTGCTACAGGGAACTCTTTCAAAGACGGCTCATTGCATTAAATGTTTGGACATTGCAGTGGATGTTTTGAAGTTGCATTGAATGGTTGGAAATTGCCGTGAATGATTGGATATTGCATTGAATATTTAGACATTGCAGTGAATTGTTGGACATTGCGGTGAAAGGTTGGACATTGCAGCGAATGGGTAACTTTGTACGGTACATTGTTATGATTGCACCCTCTCACTGTCAGTAACGTTTGATGATGAGATCAACAAAAGAATTTTCCAAAGCAAATATCGCATTCGGTATTCTCCACAAGAGTGTCTGGGAGCGAACGGGTCTCAGTCTTATCAAAAAGCTTAAGTTGAATATGGTAAGACTTGGTGTAAATGGTAGCAATGAAATGAAAATGTTGTACCGTCAATGACAGACGAAATATATTATAATATATTAAAACATCAGAATTGAGGAGTGAGTAGAGACAGTGGCGTAGCTAGGGAGTGCGGACTGCACCGGGTGAGACCATTTTAAGGTTGACACCCAATTGAACAATTTCATAGTTACAGGGCACACACCACTCGGTCGGAGCGAGATTCATAAAAGATAACCGATCATATGTACATATTTTCACAAATGTAACCAATCCAAATGCGTGCTTTATTAAAAGTGCAAGGTTGAACTTTTAAACGAAATATCAAGGCTTAGAAGACACCTAATGGCAGATAATAATGAATATCACAAAGTCATGGACTGGTCAGTATTTCATGTTTTGAAATTCATAGCTGAATGGACCTCCTAGAATCTCTTCCCATACTCTCGCTGAGTCTTCAATTTTTTCTTTCGATCTGTGTTTCGGTGGCTTCACGTGATCGGAGCTTTTCAAAACTAAGGCTTATCAAGAACTATTTACGATCCACCATGGGACAGTCGAGGCTTTCTGATCTGCCTCTACTTCTACTATCAATTGAAAATTGATACGAGGAATGATATTGATTTTAATCAAGTTATTGACAGGTTGCAGCTTTGAAGTCCAGGAAAGGAACATATTAGAGTACATTTATGTAGAAATAACTATAACTTAACGTTGTTACAGTTCTTAAATATATTTACCTTTCATTTATTTATTGTTTTTTTCTTGTCCTAGTTATACTGTGGACTTATTTTAATAAAAATAAATCTATCATGAAAGTCGGAGACGGGGGTTGGGGGGATGACACCATGAGTTACCTCACCGGTTGACACCAACTCTAGCTACGCCACTGAGTAGCGGCCTGTTGATATTATTTCCAGATGATTGATATACAATTTCGCCTATTTAATAATTTTAAGCCCTTGGCAAGATGAGAGCTTTTAATGCCATAAATCTGTAGTAAAACATAAATTAACAAGTAGCAGAGAGAATAGGCGGAAAATACCAAATCTAACTAGAAGCAGTTGATAACAACTTTCATCATCTCTATTGTAAACTATAAATTAAATTGAAAACAAAAGAGGATCCCTTTCAAACGGTTATCTTATCTTGACCACAGCTTTTTTTGTAGTTCCTCTTTAAGTGACACACAAAGACAGATACTAAAACCTTTAGGCCTTTTTTTTCAATACATGTACATTGAAAAAAAACTAAACAAATGGCAATGAAAATAAAATAAATACACTGTAGTGACTCAAGCGTCACTTGTGCAGATCATGAGTTAAAGTGAGTTTGCTTTGTTGAAACTTGAGTCCAGCATGATTTTTCGTGACAAATCCATGTTTAGTCAAATTAAAAATGGCACTTGTACTATGATTTTTACATAAAGAAATCTATCGTACTCCTGAGCAGTTGCGCGGTTGAATCCGAAAACTGAATTTAAAATAAAATATTTGTATTACGATGAAATTGTGTTTGAGTGCTTAAATTTTATTTTTTTAAGGGTTTAGTTTTAAGATAAATTTAGTTCAGCTGTTCATTTTAAAATATAATATTTACGAGATTGCAACAATGCATTTCAATTGGACTGTTTAAAAAACGGGAAAGAAAATTGTGTGTATTGCTCTAGGTTGTTGTTTTGTTGTTGTTGTTTTTTTGTGGGTTTGAAAACTTGGTGTTATATCTATATAAATATTTATACATATAATTGTGTCGTAGATGTGAAGCTATCTGTGGCAATACACGAAATTTGAGATAGTTAAATCTTCAATGCTTTATTCAATAATTACAAGTTCCATTGATGCCCATTCATGTTTTGTTAAACAGGTCGAAACATCGCTCTAAAACAAAATACCAGTCAGACCAGTACTTCCTTACATGGAAACTCTTATGATTATTCGAGATCAGAAAACGCTGTAGATGGCAACACCGATGGTTCCTTTCGCCAGAAAAGTTGCACACGCACCGACAGCCAGGGTCAAAAACCTTCTTGGACTGTGAGGCTCTCTGGACATCATGTAGTGAACAGATACAACATTTACAACAGAAAAGGTGGTCAATAACTTCTAAGTATTTTATAATAATAAAAATATTAATTGAATTATCCCTCTAATAAGTATTAACGTTTCAAATATCTTACTCTCTAATGTATGCCTAAAGGTTATTTTGATTAACACTATTCATTATTATGTAGTAAATTATCTATGGCCATTAAATGTAGCACTGACTTCAATCTTATGTTATGTACGAATTTCCCTTATCAAGTTTAAATACCATTATACATATATACAGTGGCGTAGCTAGGGTTGGTGTCACCTGGTGCGGTAAACTCAGAGTGTCACCCATCCCCACCCCCACCCCCCCCCCCAAAAAAAAACAAAAAAAAAACTTCCATGATGTATTTCTTCTTGTTAAAATAAGTCAACAGTATAACAATGACAAGAACAAAAACAAATAAATCGAACGTCATGAGGTTAATGTATTTAAAAACTGTAACAACATTAAGTTATGGTTAATTTACATTAAATTTACTTTATTTAAAATTTTCCTTTTCTTTGTCTTCAAAGCTGCAAACCTGTCAATCCCTTGATCATAATCGTGTCCTTCACTGTATCACTTTCAATTGATAGCAGAGCCACATCAGTAAGCCGAGACTGTCCCATGGTGGGATCAGCCTTTGTTTTGAAAAGCTCCGCTCACATGAACCCACATATGGTAAGAAAAGAATTAAAGTCTTAGCCAGGGTATTGGAAGAGATTCTAGGAATTCCCATTCAGCTATGAATTTCAAAACATAAAATACTGACCAGTCCATGAAATTCGTGAAATTCAATATCAGCTGTCTTTAGATGTCTTCTAAGCCTTGGTATTTCTTTTAAAAGATCATCTTCTGATAACTCAACATGTAAAGAAGTTAATTTTTGGAACGGACACCAATAAATCTTCTTCACTTGCTGATACTAGACTCTTGGGTTGAACAGCCCCAAACCTTTCTGCTAGTTCTTTGATCACTGATGATCGGATCTGGGGGTTTAGAATGAAAGCGATCAATACACTCCAGCATCTCCCTACTGTTTTCTTCTCGCAGAAAGAGTCCAGCATTTATTAATTGTTCTCCTGCCATTCTATTCTTAAACCATAATCTTCTCTCAACTGAAATTCCATATTGGTCTGATTTTAAAAGTGCCTTTTCAATAACATGTTCCACAAAGTGACGGCACTTCTCGTACAGAAACAATCTTAAGATCTCTATGTTTGTCACCACTTTGTCAAAAGTAAAGCCATAAGTCTGCAGATAATGCTGTGTAAGATTAACTTCCTCAAGTAGATCAGCCCAAAGCTAAATGTAGCAGATAAACGTTACATCACAGACAGCATGTAAACGACCTTGTGCTGTACCTCTTGTATCCAAATTTTCAAGATAGTTACACAGAGCTTCAACCACCGCCACACATTCATCAAACTCATATTTCACTGTTTTAAAAGCATCATGATGAGCACTCCAACGCGTTGTTGACAGTATTTTCCACGATATTCCAGTGTGTTCAATTAGAACATTCCATCGATGAGATGATGCATTTCTGTAGAATTTCAGAACTGAGGTCATCAGTTTTTTCCCTCTTAACGGGAAAAATGCAAGAGAAACTTCTCTCACTTCAACTTTCCCATTGTGGATTTTCACATATCTGATCACTTCAGACATCTGGTCACTGTGTGATATATCAGGTGTACTTTCGAACATAATTCCAAAATACTTGCAGCCTTTATATCCATGAGAAGAATCTCCTCCACATGATCTGCAAGGACATTTATAAAATCATTTTGGGTTTCTGGTGAAAGGTAAGATGTGGATGATTTTTCTCTAGATGTACTCCTCTTTAGTCTTATTTGGTGCCCTCTTAGCACTGGGTCATATTTAGATAGTATCTCAACCATTTCAAGAAAGTTTCAGTGAAGATTCATCTTCGTTGTGGCCATGAAATGCTAGATTTTTCTTTGCAAGAAACATTGTGATATCCATCAACCTGTGCAAGATATCCCACAACTTTTTCTTCTCCCTGTTCATCACTGCAATAAGTTCGGCATCAATTTTTTTTTTGTATCCTAAGTCCTGCTGCCAATGCTTTCCATTTTTTAAGGCAACATAGGTGTTTTTCCGATGCCTGATAATTTTGTAATTTTGGGCTCAGTTTCCACCACTTATCAAAGCCAGTAACCAATTTGGATGTTCTTTCTGTAACATTAACAGCAAACGATCTGCAGCAAAAACAATACAATTTATGACTGACGAGTGAATAAACCATGCTCGACCGCAGTATTTTCTCGCCAATTTGCATCATCCCGTAGTTGCCGAACGCCTACTTTAGATTTCGCATTTTGCCTTGTCACTACGCTGAATAGTCCGTCCTTGTTCTGACTTGAGGTATTCCTAATTTTAATAATTTTAGACCGAAAATAATCTGGAACTGGTACATTCCAAAGAGAAGCATCTGATAAACGAGCCAGTTTTTGTCATTAACCATTACACTTACAGAATCGTGGTTTGAATCAACATTATCAGCCGTCTGTTCAGTTTTTTTTTTTATTTAAACTGCTAACAGCCACTTGGACGTTTAGATTTGTGCACGGCATGTGGCATGATATAATAATTTTAAACAATAAAAATGCTTTAATTTTTGTCATGTTCAAGACAACAAACAAAATAATTACTGTAACGGACTATGTTTTCACATGAAAACAGAGAGGTAGCATGAGTGAACAGTGAATTGTGTTGACCATGTATTTTGAGAGGACAATGTGAGCTCCACGTTTTTTGGAGAGTAAAATTATGTTTTTGTCAGAGCGGTTGTTTTCCACGCTTTGCTGGTAATAAAGTATGAGTTGACTGAGACAAGGAGAGCTGAGCGCAGAGCAGTAGAGAACAGTAGCGTGAGAGCTGTGTGATAGGACAGTTGAGCTGAGTTGACAGTAGTGTGAGGACGTGTCTTTCTTAATGATGGAATACTATAGATATATATGTGAAATTACATTCATGCAAGGATTATTTATTAATATTATCAGTATAAAGTGTGTTCAATAAAGTACTGTAAGTTTAACCAGGATTCAGTATTCTTATTTGCGTGCCCGGATAATAAGTGGAAGAATGAAGAAGCCTTAGTCGGCATCCTGAAATATCAACATAACATAAGTAACCATACTACTGACATAACCCACAGCATAAGAAATAAGCTCCCACGCCATGTCAGAGTAGATGTGTTACAAATGGTGTCAGAAGCGGTGTAACGACGATGCGTTACAAATATTGTAAAGAAGTGTCAGAAATGTGTTACAGAACATTGAGTAACAACGATATATTTTAAAATTCGAGCGGAAGAATACAGCGAACGCCATTACGACCGTGTATCAATCAAGTCCGAGACGAGTTCACTACACACAGAGCTAGCCGACAATTGAGGTCAGTCACAGTCTCAAGAGTTCAGAGTTCAAAGCCAACTGGTACACGGCAACTAGCAGCATAAGGAAAATTTTCAAGTTATTTACAACTGTAGCAAAGATTTACTGTAAGCCTACATATTACAAGACCAACAGAAGTAGAAGTCTGACGTTATTACAGATGAGATGTGTGTATCAAGACATCGAAAGTAAGATTTCCCCAGCATAATCTTCACTTTATACAAGCCGCACAAAGCCTAGTGCGCATTTCAAGTAAAGTAATTCTTTAATTACTCACAAGTTCAACTGAATCGGAGAGAAAGTACACTATTTTCAATTGGATTATTACACTATTACTTCTATTACGCAAGGTACTTGCATTGGATTACTGAAGCAGTTTGTGTTGTAACTTTTTCATTGGATTATATAACTTTTGCATTGGAGTATTTACCCAAGTACACTTTCTACATAGAAGGATTATCGACTACACAGAGATCATAGCGTCACAGAGGAGCAGAGGTGACCAACTACAGATTTCTTTTGGACACTTTCACTTGGTATTTATGTATATTAATATTATGTGTTATGTATTATATATAATTTAAGACTTTAAAAATCTACTTATATCATACTTAATTAGATTAAGTAAATTTTTTACTTTTTCTGTATATTATAAGTTTAATTTTAGAGTATACTTTAGGAATATCCACGGTGTTATCTTTCCTAGGGAAGTTTTTTTATTAAAACGGTAAAGGTTTCTTCTGGCCCTATTTATAACACTGTAGGATAATTCTGTGTTAGCTGTGAAGTCTAGTTTGTACATTGTCATAACTGTTGTTTTTTAGTAGATCTTGTCATATTTGTGCTATTTGTCTTGTCATTGTTATACATATTGTCAACCTACTGTCATATTTCTACTATCTTGTGGTCCATAAACTAAACAGTACTTTTGTATTTGTTGTCTCATTTGTATTCATGTAAACGTCTACATATCTGTATTTATGTTGTGAAGTAGACAATTTAATCATTTTAAATTTTTCTTACACTTATTTATAACTTATAATTCATGTATCAACTTGCATTTATGTATACATTCATTAACATGTAAATATATGAAATATTGTGAACTATTTTAATTGATAACTCATCAAGAAATAACTAACATACTTATACATACCAATATATTACTTTAGTTACTCAAACACATAATTCAATATGGCAGAGTACTTAGAATTATTAGAAGTAGCAGAGAAGCTTGGCTTAAAGCAGGAGAAATTAGCTGACTTCGTAACTCGTGAGATGGACAAAATTAGGGACAAACAGAAAGAAGACAAAGACCGACAAGACAAAGACAAAGACCGAGAAGCTAGAATGTTAGAGAGAAGCGACCTTAAACAAATAGAAGAACTAAAATTAAAAGGACAAAAGGAAATAGAAGAACTTAAATTAAGAGAACAGGATATGAAATTAAGAGAGGAAGAAATAAAACTAGAAAGAGCTAGAATAGAATCAGGACAGCATACACCATCAACAAGCAATAGAGAAACCAATAGTACATACAAACCTAAATTTAGGGAATTCAATGAAAATAAAGAAGAAATTATTAGTTATTTGTCACAATTTGAGGGCATCTGTCAGTCTTACAATTATAGAGAAGAGACTTGGGCTAATATTTTATTGAGCAGATTATCAGGGAAAAGCCTAAGCATTATCAATTCACTTAGTGAAGAACAAAAGAATAATTATACCTATATAAAGAAAGTTTTGTTAAAGTTCTATGGAAACACAGAAGACATTTATAGAAAAAATTTTCACAACATAAGACTAGAGAGAGAAGTAGACCCTAACACCACCATATTCAATATTAGAGACAATCTTGTCAAATGGCTTGAATTAACTGAAATTGACCTAAATGATCCAAAGGCATTACTAGATATGTTTATCACAGACAAAATATTAAGAAATGCATCAGTCTCTTTATTTTCATTCCTTAAAGAGAGAAAAATTAAAAATGAACGTGATTTAGTTGACTCAATCACAACATTTAAAGATGCTCACCCCAATGAAGAGCTAGATAATAGAAACAGCACACTAGCCTCTATTAGAAACACACCCAGTGATAGGGACAGTCAAAAACAAAACACATATCAAAACAGAAGATACCATAGCCTACCTGCCAGATGGCAAAACAATAAATTTCAGAAAAGTCATCAAAACAATTACCAGACACCATATACTAATTATTCAAACAACAACAAATGTTTCTACTGTGGCATTCCAGGTCACAAAAAATATGAGTGTAGGAAATTACATAGAGATTTAGGACATTCACAACAATACTATCAGAGAACATCACCCAACACTAGTCCAATTAGATACAACAGTGCAAATAGGAGTAGACAACCATATAAAAATCAAAGATATAATTCCAATCAGACTAACAGTAGGCAAAACACCAAACCACATGAAACTTTAGCTAGCGCATGTCACAGTGAAGGAAGTTTACAATTTTTTCCTTCTTATGTAAACAACCAACTTGTTCAGTGTCTAAGAGACACAGGTTGTACAACAATAATTGTAGACAGAAAATTAGTAAATGACAACTACTACACAAATGAAAAAGCCATAGTTATCCTAACCAACAATAATAGAATAGTATGTCAGAAAGCTAGAATCAAAGTTGATTGTCCATGGATGAAAGGATCTGTAACAGCAGTTGTAATGGATAATCCAGTTTGTCCATTAATTATTGGCAATATAAAAGAACTAAGCAATAACACTAAGTATCTAATAACAGAAGGGATAAGAGGAAGACATTTAAACATGAATCCAACACATAGCATAACAAGACAACATAACAAACGAATTCTTAATAAAACATATACAGAACAAAAATCAGACAGGGCAAAACACATTTTTAGACTAAATTCAAGAAATATTCATCAACAATATAGACAGGCTGAAAAATTCAAAAATGAAATAAAAGACAGAGAAAACAAGTTTCAAGAAGAACATTACACAACTGCAAATAACAATTTTATGGAAAGAGATAGACAAAGAGATAACAGATCACAATTGTCATTTTCTTCAGTGAGGAGAAATACTTAACATTCCATGTTAGCTAACCAACACTTGTGCTAAATCAATTATTAGCTGTTAAGAGCAAAATTTTTTCAAATATAGTAATTGTCAATACAGAACTATTGTATAAATTGTTTACATTCTTGGTCATCAACTTTCTCTTAAGATTGTACAAGACAATAACATTAAGGTTAAATATAAAATGAAGAGCATTAAAATACATATTCAATCATTTTTTTGATAAGACACTTGTACATATCAATTTTGTAAATGAATATCAGATTTTAACCAATTGTAAATCTTCTAATGCAAAATTTAAGGTTGTTACATTCATTTTGCAGTGTTTATTATTCATTAAGATGTTAATGTCACTTCACATTATCATACATAAAGATTTTAAGAGGTTGTCATTGGTGATTTTTTAATTTTTTGCCAGGGTAAATGATTCACTATTATGTGTGATATTAACAGTCAAATGCCCTGTATTTCATAATGATGAAATGTTAATGTTGTTACATTTATTTGATTGATAGATGTGGGATTGAAATTTTCTAAGAGACATTATCATTATTTCAACATATAATGCCAAAAATTTTGTTGCACAAAATTTTTTCAGATGGGTGGGGCATGTAACGGACTATGTTTTCACATGAAAACAGAGAGGTAGCATGAGTGAACAGTGAATTGTGTTGACCATGTTTTTCCACGGGGAGAGACAATCAATGGATTGTATTTTGAGATGCAAATGTGAACTCCACGTTTTTGGAGAGTAAAATTATGTTTTTGTCAGAGCGGTTGTTTTCCACGCTTTGCTGGTAATAAAGTATGAGTTGACTGAGATAGTGAGAGCTGAGCGCAGAGCAGTAGAGAACAGTAGCGTGAGAGCTGTGTGATAGGACAGTTGAGCTGAGTTGACAGTAGTGTGAGGACGTGTCTTTCTTAATGATGGAATACTATAGATATATATGTGAAATTACATTCATGCAAGGATTATTTATTAATATTATCAGTATAAAGTGTGTTCAATAAAGTACTGTAAGTTTAACCAGGATTCAGTATTCTTATTTGCGTGCCCGGATAATAAGTGGAAGAATGAAGAAGCCTTAGTCGGCATCCTGAAATATCAACATAACATAAGTAACCATACTACTGACATAACCCACAGCATAAGAAATAAGCTCCCACGCCATGTCAGAGTAGATGTGTTACAATTACTGAAGACAGTTCAAAAAGAACAGTCAGAGCATTGTCCAAAATACAAAACAGAAAGGTAGCAGGTAAAACCCAGCTGTCGAAATATGACAATCGTGCTCCAATGTTATTGGGCGATACTAGTGACGAATCGGGGAAAATATTAATTGTTTAGTGTTCCTGGGTTTCGATATATATATATATTATAAATGTCTTCAAAAAACTTTTCTTTATTTAAAGTTCAATAAATAAGAATTGATCATTAAAAGATTGACAGTTTGTAAAATAATATATTTTTTAACCCTATGAATGGGTAAAAATTCATTTTTAATGTTTTTCATTTTTACCGATTCTTATACTTGAATAGCTCGACCACACCGTATTTGGCATCAATGAAACGTCATATTTCTCAGAATTTAGATAAATATAGCCTCCTGTCACTTACGGAAGTTGCCAAACATTTTAATCGGCATGGAATAATGACTGTGTTTTTCTGACCTACACATAGGGTCATCTCATTTCTGACGCATCAACCTTGAACTTTTAATGAAGCACGCATTTGGACTGGTTAAATTTGTGAAAAAATTTTTGTGTGATCGGTTATCCTTTTATGAATCTCGGTTAGACCGAGCAGAGTGTGGTCTGTAAATATGCAATTTTTCAATTGGGTGTCACCCCTAAAACGGTGTCACCCGGTGCGGTCCGCACCCCCCTCGCTACGCCACTGCATATATAAGTTAAAGGATATACAATTTAAAGAAGTAGGTGTGGCTAGGGTTCAAAGAAAAAAAACCCAACTCTTTAGTTGGCAAAAAATTCCCCCTCTCAGTAACAACAAAATAAGTGCCGCCCCTCCACACCCCCGCACCTCTTGTGCAATGCTTATAATGTTTCTTTTACATTAATTTCAACATCATTATCTCTGCAGAGATTTCTATGACATTTGCATTAACTATACTCTATTCCCAATTTATATTTTTGTTTTGAAAAAAAACAACAAAAGAATAACTTCCTAATCATTTAATTTTCTGCTCCGCAGACCAAGCAAAGGGAGATAGACTCAAAGGCTTTAACTTAACCAGCTACGACGCTCTGTACAAGATTGTTTTTGACTATCACAGTCCACCTCGGGAGGTTAACGATTTATATACAGTCATGCACGAGGATGGTGTGGGTAAACAGGTATCACAAGTGACAATAGAGGTTATGAATAAAGAAAACATTCTCAATTTGTGCGAAGTCGAAATTTTCGGAGGTGAGTTTAACCCCCCCCCCCCAACCTCCCCGAAATCCATTTTTTTATGATTATAGATCGTTAGGTAAGCCCGATTCGGGATTGAATTTTTTATTTTAGTCATAGAAANTATATATATATATATATATATATATATATATATATATTAAATCGAAAATGACGTATTCAGTTGTGATGCCTCTTTGAGAAGCTCGTTTTGAATGACTTGTTGGTAGGTAGACACGAAGTGAGCAGATAGTTTTCAATTCCTGAATTTTATCGACGTTTAATCTTTGGCAGCTTGAGTGTTTTTTTACAAGTGTTCATGACAAAACAATTCCAGAAAATCTCTGCCTCCAACTGATTGCCTAAACGTAGAAGAAAAAGCCTTTGCATGATAATATCCGATATCTCTTTAAAATGTATATGATATGAAGATAAAAACATAAAAGTGTTCTTTTTTTTAAAAAAATGGAAATTTTGGGTCTACCTTAGTTGTCAGATGTGTAGCTAACATTACGCTGAGAACGTCACGTTATTCGTTGCTGCCAACTATCTATTAGTAGTTTTTTTAAGCAAATAGTTTTTAAGACTACATTTATTGCAGTATCGTTGCACAAACTGGCAAAAGATAAGGTCGCCCGGTGGAGAAGTGTTGCAGTGTATTCAACCCAAATTTTAAACAAACTAATCCAAAAGAATGGCGTGTTGTGACATTGTTAGACAGGAATACACTTGCGTACCTGCCACCGAGGTCTTGGTGTTTCGAGATGGCACAGAGGCGACACTGGGGCAAGTCCTGGTGTGTAAAAAGCCCCAGAGCCCAATCCACCTCGACGAGAAGCCCTGCAAGTGTGTTCGTGTCGAGCACTGCCACAACATCAACAGAGCTTCGTGCAGGATCAAGCACGCCAAGATACCCAACAACTACCGTCTGACATACCTCGATGGAGCCACTGAATTCCGTGCCTCTGATTACTTGTGTAGAACAGGTGGTTGTTGTGTGTTGGCCAAGTCAACGAAAGGTAGGATGAACACATCGGCACATTCAAGGAATGACATGAAAACAATCTTGTGTTTAATTCAACATCGTGTGTCTATTGCCTCAAGCCTTCAAACCCTAGTGCATGATTTCCTCATCAACACCAGTAACAGAAACATTGCAAATCCCATCTACATGCATAGGAGCCAAAATGATCAATAAATTGATCGTGGGCCCTTAAGATATAGAAGAAGAAGAAGAACTGAATTTATAATTGTTCGTGCTTCGTGATATTTTCAAAACCACCGGTCTCTCGTAAACGCGGGTCCCTTTAAAAAAAGGGAATCGAAAAAGACCGATCATTCTAACCGCCAGCTCATTCTGATGTGATATAAAATCAAATGCCGTAATATTTCTGACAGATTCAATCTGTCCATTCGGACAGTACGGCCGTGACTGTGAGCACACGTGTAACTGTGCCAACCGTACGGAGGCGTGTCACGTGAGTACCGGTGGATGCGCTTCAGGATGTGCTCCTGGATTTACAGGTGAAGCATGTCGGGAAGGTGAGCTGGTGAAAATATCTATTATATTTTCTAATCAGTTTTTCTTGTTTTTCAGGGGCAATGATAAGAATGTTAATGTTTTGTTCAACGGTTGCGCGTTTTGCTCTGGAGATGAATTGTGAAGATGTTGCTCTGATGTGCTCTGTATGTGTGACCTTAAAGATATATTTAGTCTCTTAGATTTTACATGTACTAAGGTTGAAAAAAGTTATACATTCCCATACCTTGTAAGAAGATTTTTAATGCCCATGACTAAGTGAAGTATGTATAATTTTATCGTTTGATTCACCACCACTTACTTTGGCGCTAAGGGTGATTGGCCCTCTTCAACACCCTCCTTCGCAAGATCCTCAGTATTTAAAGGGATCTGGGGGCTTGGGGCATTACTTTTCCAGCCCCCCCCCCCGCTGCTGCAAGACAGCCTTGCTACAATCACATATAGGATAAATCACGTACAGTTATATAAAGGCAAAGAAAAATGCATATAAAAGATTTATATGAACAAAACTTGTTTTTAGAGGTTGTTTAGTTTTCATTAATGTAAATTTGACTGTTGGTTAAGGATTAATCTGAATACATAAGGAATATATTTTCTTCAGTTTCAATTATTGAGTGAGCGTTCTGTACAGAAATACATTCTACCATGAGAATTTATATTAGCAACACATACGTTGGTATGTATCATGTCAGATCTCGTATTCACCCCAACAGTTTGCGATGGCTGGTTTGGTCCTTTGTGCAAATACCAATGCCACTGTAAACAAAACCAGTGCACACGTGACGGAAATTGTCCACATGGCTGTGCCAAAGGATGGTTCGGTCCACAGTGTCAGTACGGTGAGTGAATCGTTTGCTCTATCCGAATGTGTGTACATGTTTGAACCAAGGATGATTAATTAACACGCAGATAAACGCGTAGTCATATTATATGTAATGCCATATGGCTATATGGCTAAATTTAAACATGAAGCTTACTTGCTCGGCGTGTGGTAGGTGAGGCAGCATAAAATCCGTTGAGTTCTAATTGATGTTAATAGGACTTTTTATATTTAAAACTTAACACATCATAAATTACACTTAAAAATAAAGATGAAGGATCTTGTACAAAGCATTGCAACCCATTCTAAGCAAGGCAATTATGTGACATAGTGCAAATATAACCCACAATTTATTATTTAGAAAGGAAATAGACTTAATTTCATCGACCTGATACAATTTGTTTTTTCATTAAGATGTAGATTATAATCAGCCATCCGTTTAATCAATCGTAATTTTTATCCCTGGACAACGAAGCCATTGAACTGATAATTCCCGGTTTGTAACATACGGGTATTTCCTAAAGTCTTATAGTAAAAGCGAGGAGAGACTGCGATCAGGTTGGCAAAGGAGGAAATAAGTGAAACAAAGTTTGGGACAACCTGGGAAGAAGAAAAAAATAACGCAAGAAAACAAAGAACGTGTCGCCAAGAAGACTTCATCAGCGAACAAACAACAGCAACAACATAGTTGAATAAAAGTAACACCTATCAGAAATGTTGTATCCGAATGGACATCGAGAGGAATCATTGTTGTTTTGTTGCGTTCTTTTTTTTTTTTCAGGTTTCCCCCATTCTTTGTTTCGTAAAATTCCTAAAGTCTTATATCGCTTGACGTACGTAAACAGATCAAATCTCCAATGCTCTGCTTTCAGAAGATATTGGGCAGCTCAGTAAGAGCGGTTCCGAAGTATTATTCGATGGAGACGAAGCAACATGCCTTGAAACAGCAGAAGTGCAAATAGAATGGAACACATCAATACCTTTTACCTGGATGAGGCTGAATTTTAAAAATCACGGTCAGTTCGTATGAAATCTGAATAAAGTAGACGTTCAAACTATTACAGTTATTTGAAAACGCGCTACATCGCTTCTATTCCCCAATGAAAAGCTTCAAGTCTTCTTGACACAAATATTAAACCACTGGTTTATAGAATACAGTTCCTTAATATGTAAATGTGACTCCGTTTTTATTGAAAGGTATGTTTATCCTTCATAAAACCATATACATTACTAATTCCTTTAAATTCTAAATTTCATTTTTTATCTTTTTTTTTTTTTTGGGTGGGGGGGGGGGGGCTGAGTAATATTTCTCTAATTTAATAAAAGGATGTCTCCAATAAAAATAATTGGCTACAATGTGTTTTAAATTTAAAAAAATTTAAAATATGACAGTGTCATAAAAATTTTTATTTTTTTTTTTTTTTTTTTTTTTTTTTTTTGGGGGGGGGGGGGGGGGCTGAGTAATATATCTCTACTGTAATACAAGGATGTCTCCAATAAAAATAATTGGCGACTATGTGTTTTAAATTTAAAAAAATTTAAACTCTGACAGTGTCATAAAAAACTAACTATCATTTAACGTGAATCACCAAATCTCTTTTTAAATCCTTTGTATTAACTTCGCTTTTATTTGTGGGTGGCTGGCTGGCTAGCAAAATCTTCGGACGGCTAATTGACTCACTTCCTGTCGAACTATATAGTTGAAATTGGCATATAGACTCTTTGCTGATGACAAAATATTCTAGTTTCAGCCCCAACCCCCAAAAAATCCGTTTTTCCTGTTTTTTAAAGGGAAGATCAAATGAAATTTCCAGTTCACTGCTCTAAATGAGATTCTTAAAAGAATATCACAAGTGTGATTGGCGCGTAATATTATCTTTTGTTTTTCTTAAATAGTTCATCCAATTAATCTGCGGTTTAAGAGCAGGTGGATCAATATTATTATAGTTCAGGGGCGTGAAAAAATGTGCGGCTGCGAGCCAGTGGGGGGTGGGGGGCTTTAATTAGGATTCTAATAAAGTGAGTTACCTGTATGTATGTTTTATCAAATCTTTAACCCCATCTCCCCATTGCTCGATATAACATTTATAAAGGATTTAACGAAACATGTGGTTTTTAGGGATTGTTTAATTTAAGCCCGAGGTCAACTAACAATATTATATATAAAAGACGTAACCACAACAAATATACCTCAGAGAAAGAAATATATATACAACAAAAAGATGCAACCACAACAAATATACCTCAGAGAAAGAAATATATATACAACAAAAAGATGCAACCTCAACAAATATACCTCAAAGAAAGAAATATATATACAACAAAAAGATGCAACCACAACAAATATACCTCAGAGAAAGAAATATATATACAACAAAAAGATGCAACCTCAACAAATATACCTCAAAGAAAGAAATATATATACAACAGAAAGATGCAACCACAACAAATATATCTCAAATATATATATATATATAATTTCCATATCAATTTTTTGAAGAAAGCAAAAATTAATGTATAATTTTTATTTCTTTACCTTAAATTTGATTCAAACATATAATTTTAACTTAATTGTGTTGTATATTGTATTGTCTGCTGAAGAAGGCATCGACCCGTAGCGTCCGTTTCATTGTCTTGTCTTTGCTTTTCAAGCCAAAAAATATCTGGCTCCATTATTTACTGACTTCACAATGCTTGAACGCAGTCCCTTATATTATCTGTTATACCCTGACATATACGTCACTACAAATAACTATTAGGGCACACAGGTGCTGTGTTGGACTAATAAACAAACGTCAGAATGGTATAATATATATAGTGATATATATATATATATAACGTTTTAAGAAACACGTTACCTTTCAATGACGAGGCTAATCGCCCTTAAAGAATTAAAATAAAATTATTAAAATTTATTACGCAAATAAAGACTCTACAGGAGGGTAGTAAAGCGCTCTATGGCGCAAAATCATTCAAATGTAGAAGAAACGTATATGTTTTTTTTTTATTAATTTAAAAAAGAAAAAAAAAATGTTCTGCTCAAGTGTTATTGAATCTTCTACAGTTGACCAAAATCAAGTCAGTGTTGAATTCTATAAGACTTTGCGCTCACCTACAATAAAGTGTGGCAACGGGAATGTCAGTATAGCTAAACATGGAGTACTTGATATACATTGTGATGTGCACACGGGAATTAAGGCCATCATTCTCAAGTGGTCGAGTCAAACTCCTCTCTGTTCGGTATACGTCAGCGGAGGTAAGTCTAACAACATTTAACATCTACTATGGTAAGCTAATTACGTGTAAAAGTGATTCCATTTGTTCGTTTACCTTATCCTGACTAAAGCTCATTTTATAGGCTCTCTCTGGCCTGGTGTAATAAATTGTTTTCAAAGGTGGATAATATATAAAATGAATAAGAGTAGTCATCAGAATATATAAAATTCAAAGTGTACGTCTGGACCTAACGCTGGGAGAGAAAGAGAGAGAAAGAGAGAGAGAAAGAGAGAGAGAGAGAGAGAGAAAGAGAGAAAGCGAGAAAGGCAGAGAGAGAGAAAGAGAGAAAGAAAGAGATAACTGAACATTTTTTCCATTTAGAGAAAAACTTAGTTGCAGTGACTAAAACATAAAATTGAATTTTTTTAAAATTCAATAACTTCAGCAGAACATTTTTTTGTTTAAATTAATTTTAAAAAATTTTAAAACATTTACGTTTCTTCTACATTTAAAAAAATTTAATATAAACCTTAAGATAGTTTTTTTTTAACTCATTATTATAACGAGTATATTAAAGAATTGAAAGTAAAAACTTTGAAATCTTCTACTCACTTTATTACCAATGCCATAAATCCCCATTTATATTTTGTCTCTTAGGTCGTAACATCGCTCTGAGACAACGCACCGAACAGACCGGTACTTACTTTCATTTAAACACATCTGATTATTCGAGATCAGAAAACGCTGTAGATGGCAACACCAACGGTTACTTTGACCAGAAAAGTTGCACACACACCGACAGCAAGCGTCAAACACCATCTTGGACAGTGAGGCTCTCTAGACTTCATGTAGTGAACAGATACAGAATTTACAACAGAAGAGGTGGTCACGTAAACTATATGTATGGTCTAATCATAAAAATAGGAGATGAAATATCCTATTAATAGATGTATTAATATTTCAAAGATCTTATTCATTAATATCTGTCTAAAGGTTATTTTGAGTAAAACTATTAATTACTATGTAGCCAATTATCCAAGTCCATTAGATGTGGACTTGACATCTATTTTGGTGAGTGTATTTTTTGTATGCATCGTTTAACACGAAGAAATATTTCGGTCCCTTCAGTTTTAACGTTAACTGATTTTCACCAAGCTCTTCAAAACAAAATTGGTAGAGACCATTGATATGACTTGTATGCAATGATGATATGTTGTTGAAAATTAGAGAAATAATTTGATTTAATACAGTGGTGTAGCTAGGGTTAGCGCCGTCAGGGACGGGGACTTTTTCAATCTCCCCCACCCCCGTCCACGAAATAACTCTGCAGTTGGCAGAAAATGCCACCCGTCAGTGAACAAAGGGAAATAAGTCCCGCCCACCTCCGCGCACACGCACACACACACACTTTTGCTATGACACAGACTAATTAGTTTCTTCACAATTTTTTTTTTAACATCAAAATCTCTGCGACATTAACGGTATTCTTTTCCCAATTTATGAAGAAATATATAAATAAAAACTCCCAACGCATTTATGCATTTATATTTTATCTACTCCGCAGACGAACACAATCGAGATAGACTCAAAGGCTTTCAATTGACCAGCTACAACGCGCGCAACAGGAGCGTTTTTGACTACTATCAGAGCCCGTCTTGGGAGGTTAATGATCTATATACAGTCATGCACGAGGATGGTGTGGGTAAACAGATAGCACGCGTGACAATACAGGGAAGGAATGAAGAGAAAATTCTAAATTTGTGCGAAGTCGAAGTTTTCGGAGGTGAGTTACCCGACCCTTCCCCAACCACTTTTTTTTTTTTATGTGCACATTTTTCTTTTGTTAAAATCGCTGTCAGTCGGCACCATCTTTTATCTAAGTTATGTTATTGGTTACAGACTAAAAGCGATAATTAAAGTGTTTTTTTTTTAATTAATTTTTTTCTATTTTTAATTATCATTTTTTTTTTACAAGAAATAAGTTAGTTTGCATACATTAATTTTTTAAAAACATACAAATAAACTTTAATGACGTATTCCTTTTGTACGCCTGTTTGAGAACCTCGTTTTCAGTGGCGTCCAGGAAGGTAGATAAGAAGTGAGCAGACAGTTTTCCCACTTCCTGATTTTATCGACGCTTCTTGTTTGACCAAATAATATTTTTTGTAAAGTGGTGATGACAAAAAAAATTAAGAATATTTCTTTGTTGAAACTGCACATTTCAACATACAAGAAACGACCATTTCACGATAATATCAAATTTTTTATTCACACCCCCCCCCCCGATAATATCAAATTTTTTACCCCCCCCCCCACCAAACATTTCTAATAAGATGATGATGAAATCAATGTGTTCTTTGTAAAAAATCGATCATATTTTGGCTCAACCTTGGAGTAATCCCTTTCAGATGTGTGGGTAATTTGACGCTGATTACGTCACCTGAATCTTAGTAATTAGTAAACAACTGCAATTAAATTGAATATTTATATAGCACTTTTATCCATGCTACTTTAGCATGGTCACAGCGCTCTGATGCTCTTGTCAGGGCCGGGCCGACGGTTGCTGGCGCCCTGTGTAAGCTTAACTTTGCCCCCCCCCCTTTTTAAGTATAATCATTAACGAGAAAACTAGTATTTTGGTAATGAGTTTATAACCTATGTTGTTTTTTTTTAATGAACAATGAACAATAAAATTGTTTCTGTAACTTGTATTTGAACAGCAGGACCAATTAGCTTACCGATGAGATTTTTTCCAAGTATTTAGATACCTATTTTTTATTGCATTTTCTCTTTTTCTTCCATGGCGTCCACATGCAATGCTTTTTCCTATTTTGGAGGATCGTTGATGGCGCCCTAAGCGCACGCCGTGTACGTAAAGTTAGAATACCGCTTCTCGACCCTGGACCCGAGGCTCACACTTCACTATAATAAACTAAGGGAATTGAAATATTTAATGGGCGCCTCAGGCTTCCCTATGGCCACAACGCCCTGTACGAGGGCACTGGTCACACACCCTAAAGGCCGGCACTGGTCTTGAATCAGTAGTTTCAAAAAGAAATAATTTATTAAAGATAGATTGTAGTTTGACTTGAAGGTTATACGATCTGAATTTAAAATAGTTGGCGGTTCATAATATTTTACAAGCAACATGTCTCACTTAAAACGTCGGGTCTTTTAAAATAGACTTAAGTCTCATTTGAGTCCAGTAGGATCGAGCATTCTAACATATGATTATTCTGATGTGATATCAGTTGATAATATCAGTACAAATGACATAAAAATTATTTTGGACAGATTCGATCTGTCCAATCGGACGGTATGGTCGTGACTGTGAACACACGTGCAACTGTGCCGACAGTAAGATGGGGTGTCACGTGAGCACTGGTGGATGTGCTTCAGGATGTGCGGCCGGATATACAGGTGAAGGATGTCTCACAGGTGAGTTGATGATTATATTAAAATGTTAAGGTACTTGTCATTATTTGCTCCAAGGTGGTACGTACAAACTTGTGTACATAGTAGCTTGCCCACTATGGGGTAGTCCATTAATGACGTCTACAAAATAGTGGGGGGGGTGTGAAAAAGTTTGACAAGTATTGACAAGGGGAGGGAGGAGTCAACAGAAATTGACGTCAACAATTATATATATATATATATGGCATACTTTCGTCTTCTCGAGACGATGGTGCTGCAGTTTACTCCTCATCAAATGGCTTTCGATGCTGATCCTGGAATGGCAGTCCAATCTGCCATTTTCGCAGTAAAACCTTGGATACTGGATAAATGTAGTCTTTCGTAATGCTCCTTTATGTTGCAAGCGGTTTGTTTCACAAACCCTCTGCCTGTTTGATCCCTTACACTTCTGTTCGCAATGATCTTCCATTCGTTGATCTCCATGTTGGCTTCCCTCGTGTTCCTTTGGCAAATTGGTTAAATGGCATCGCGGCCGTCCAATAAGTTTGCCTCTTCTGGCAAGACTCAGATACAGCAGATCCTTTGGCCTCATTCTCATTACATGGCCTAACCAGCGGAGGCATTTCTTGCTAAGAGTGGAGAACGTGCTACACATTTTTGCACGTTCCAAATCCTCTATGTTAAGCATTTGCTCTGCCATCGAATGCGCACAATGTGACGAAGACATATTTTAAGAAAGCTGTTAAGTTTCCGCTCATGGCTGGCAAATGTGGTTATCACTTCATTGCCATATATGAGCGTACCAAGCAAGAATACCCGACAGACGTTTAGATTTGTACTTTAAGTTAGTTTAAGATTATTCCACACACGCTTATTCAGTTTAGCAATAGTTGCTACTGCTTTTGCGATCTAGATTTTCACCTCTTCGTCAGCGGAGAGTGAGCTACAGGTATTGGATCCAAGCTATGTGAAATTCTGAACTACCAACAGATTATGGCCCTTAATAGTCATTTTAGAGGGGACTGTGCTTCTTGCATCATGACATTTATTTTCTGTAGACTAATGGCCAGTCCAAACTCTTTACATGAGTGGGAGAGGCGATTAACTAATCGCTGCAGACCTTCTGTGTGCGATGTTATCGGCGGCATCATCGGCGAACAGCAGTTCACGAACTAGTACTTTTTTTTTTACCTTGGTCTTTGCACGAAGGCTGGCGAAATTGATCAGCCTTCCGTCAGATCCGGTATGGATGAACACTCCATCCTTCACAGTCCCTGTGCAGCCAACAAATAGAAGCATTGAGAAGAAAATTGATAAGAGCATTGGTGACAGTACACAGCCTTGTTTTACTCCGCTGCTGACTGGGAATGCTTCAGAGACCGCGTCATTGAAAGTTATTTTGATGTGCATGTTTTCGTGAAATGATTGTATGATTGTGGGACAGTCGTAGGGGAAACCAATTCTATGCAAGATATTGAACAGACTACTTCGGCTTACCAAGTCGAATGCCTTGGTCAGATCTATGAAAGAAATTTAAATAAGAACATGCTGTACACGACGCCTCTCCTGTAGTTGGCGTAATGTGAATATCATATTTATAGTTAAACGACGACTTTGGAAGCCGCACTGAGCTTCTGGGTATATGAGGTTAGCAAGACTCTGCAATCGCTTAAATGTGACACGATTAATACATCATTAATCACCATAATTATTGGGGTTAATTTTAAGGGTATATGAGGTTAGCAAGACTCTGCAATCGCTTAAATGTGACACGATTAATACATCATTAGTCACCATAATTATTGGGGTTAATTTTAAGGGTATATGAGGTTAGCAAGACTCTGCAATCGCTTAAATGTGACACGATTAATACATCATTAATCACCATAATTATTGGGGTTAATTTTAAGGGTATATGAGGTTAGCAAGACTCTGCAATCGCTTAAATGTGACACGATTAATACATCATTAATCACCATAATTATTGGGGTTAATTTTAAGGGTATATGAGGTTAGCAAGACTCTGCAATCGCTTAAATGTGACACGATTAATACATCATTAATCACCATAATTATTGGGGTTAATTTTAAGGGTATANGAGAGAGAGAGAGAGAGAGAAAGAGAGAGAGGGGAGAGGGAGAGATAGAGAGAAAGATAATATGGTAAATATTAAAAAAAGAAAAAAAGATTTAGAGTTAGACAGTGATGATTTCACGATGTCAGGCAATTCCATAATAATATTATCATGGGAATTGTAAAATAAGTTGCTATGCGTTATTGCAAATAAAAAAAAAAAAAAAAACATTTTGCTTATCACCATAAAGAAAAAAAAGCTGACACTAAATTAACTAATACAAGTTATACAAATATTTAGACCTTACCAATTTTTAAAATAAATTCTGTAATATAAAATTGTCTCTAGTCAAAGATTCTAGTTACTACACGTTAACAATTTATTAAAGAACGTTTTTAAAATGTAATACATTTATTTTTTCACGTCGATTTTTATATCTTAATTATTACAAAAATGAATCCATATTTATATTTGTATTTATTGCATGGGGGGGGGGGGAGTGTCTTTGAAAGTTTGATAGTTGTTGACAAGGGGTGGGGAGGTAATAGTCAAAAAATTCTTGACATGATTAATGTTGGGCCCCTATTTCCCTTTCTTAGTAGCCCCTAATTTTTTTTTCACTTTGATTTTTATATCTTAATTATTACAAAAATGAATTCTTTTTTATATTTGTATTTATGGGGGGGGGGGGGGGGAGTGTCTTTGAAAGTTTGATAGTTGTTGACAAGGGGTGGGGAGGTAATAGTCAAAAAATTCTTGACATGATTAATGTTCGGCCCCTATTTCCCTTTCTTAGTAGCCCCTAATTCATTTTTGTTGTTACTCAGCATGTTTCCAGTAATTTGAGAGCTCTAAATGAAACAGACCCAATATTATAATATTTTAAAAAACAATTTACTTTCAATCGGACTCATTTCTTTCAATTCGAAGTATCGTCATCCAGTCCACGTTTACATATAATAAGAGACGGCGGTGGCCGATAATAGGGGAGCGGAACAATCTCAGTTCATCTTTTATCCCATTCTTCCCCAAAAATCCCCTCACCCCACTTTAAAAATAAAAGTCTTAGCCCAAAAAGTTTCCCACTCATCAAAGGCGTCAAAAAGTTTCCCACTCATCAAAGGCGTCAAAAAGTTTCCCACTCATCAAAGGCGTCAAAAAGTTTCCCACTCATCAAAGGCGTCAAAAAGTTTCCCACTCATCAAAGGCGTCAAAAAGTTTCCCACTCATCAAAGGCGTCCAAAATTGTTTGTATGATGGTGTCATCTTCATCTAGGTCAACTTATTGAAGGGAATTACTATCGTGTAATTATCATACAGCCATAGTTTCAAATAATATATTTCATAGAAAAGTTTTGCGTTATAAAATTTTTAATGCACTTTCTTTTGAAACTGAAACAAAGCAGTGTCTTATTTGATGATGCAAACAAGCAATCATATAACAACAGTATGCATGATATTTTACCGTTCAGATGAAAATGTCCTTTTATAAATGTTTACATTTTTTGCAACATTTGTTGTTGTTTTTTTAAATCTCAATATTTTTGGGTTTCTAGAAATTTATTTTTTAAAATAAAAAATTTGTTATTTTTTTGACCCATTATTTAGTCTGTAATTTAACGTATGAACAAAAAGCTAAGGAAGTGGACTGGTCACGCCAAAAACCCTCTGTTGTGGGGGAATCAATCACTCCAACATGACCTCTCCCTTCTTGTCAAATAAACTACCCTAAGGGCAGTTGTTGAATCCGTTAAATTGGGTTATTTACCACATCAGACGTTAAACTAGCGAATGGCTTAAAACGGCCTTGACTACGACTTAGTGTAAGGGATTTTGATGACAAACAACAGACATTATGTAACGAATTTACAAACTTTAAGTGACTTGATAACATCTTAGCTCACCACAGTTGGGTAGTTAAAGCAATTATCTACATTATAAACAACATGTGTTTCCAATAGTGGCGTAACTTGGCTAGTTGCCATGCGGGACGAATTATATATATACAGCGTTATTCAACGTTAAGAAAGGTCTGATATGACTAATTCTTCGCAGCTCTAGAAAAATCGCCTTGCAAAGCATGATAATGTGATGTTTTATAGTAGACACCAAGGTTTACCACTGTTTGAGCAAACTTATTCTGCACACCTGAGAGAGTAAGGGATTGTGTGTTATTTACAGATTTTAGCTTTTGAGCGGCAGCAATGGGGATCAGCTCGGTCTTTTCATCGTTCAATTTGAGCGTGTTCATTTTCATCCACTTCTTAACTGACTCCACTGTTTTCTGTGTCATAGTAAGACGCTCAGGAGAATCACGGGTTGTTGAAGTTGGGTATCATCCGCAAACATGTGATAGAGCATAACAAACTGCTGGATCACTGCACCCAGGAGTTGAAATTACAAAGTGAAAAGCACCGGGCCTAGGACCGAGCCCTGGGGTAATCCGAATTTGATAATAGATTGCCTCGAGATCAAGCTGAATGCGATAACTGATTGAACCCGATTTGTCAGATACTAGCGGAACCATCTCAGGGAGGTATCGGTGAAACCGAACTTTTTTGCAGACGTTGGGGAAGTATGCCGTGGTCAAGCGTATCTTGGAGAAGTATGCCGTGGTCAAGCGTATCGAAGCTGTCGATAGATCAAGCAACAACAAAAGGGATATCTGGCCCTTACCACAAGAAGACAGAATGTCTTTTTCGACGCGTAACAATGCTGTCTCTGTAGAGTGATGCGCCTTGTATGCTGACTGGAAAGGCTCAAACAAGTCACACTGAGTGACTGTGATGCAGGAGCTGGCGGAGAACGACTTTCTCTAAAATTTTGGATATAAATGTTAGGTTAGAGACTGGGCGATTTTTTTCTAACACATTTGGATCGAGATTTGCCTTCTTCCGCAGTGGAGTTACAACCGCCTCTTTAAAAGTGGATGGCACAATACCAGTTTTCAAAGACTGATTTATGATACTATAGTTATGATAAAGACTATTTCATCCAAACATTCGTACAACAGCCCTGCCGGAAGAGGGTCGCGCAAACATGACTTTCTTGGGGAGTCAACCAGGATTTTTTTCCACATGCGATTCAGTGACCTCCAAAAATTCGCTCATAGGAGTGCCGTTAAACGGCAAGAATTCGGGTGTGTTGGTGCAAATGTCAAGTCTCGCCCTGATATCCGTAACTTTTATAATAAAGAACTCATTTAGAGTTCATAAGAACAAATGTAAATATTTTATAAGAAACTATTACTTTGTCATTTCTTTTTATTGTTGCGGGCAAAGTTCTTAAAACATTTGTTGAGAATCGGAAGTCTTGCTAAACTTTACCCTTTATATTTAAGTTGCATACCATATTTGCCGAATGAATCATTGCTTTTTATTTGCAATTTGCTCCTGTCATTCAGTAGTTTGTTGCATTTTCTTAATGATTTCAAGCCATCCTTAACATTCACTTCATCACATGGATAGCCGAGTTAACGAGTTTACGGACGGGAAGTTACCGTGATCAGGACCAGGTGCAGTTAATGACGCGCTCACTACTCGAAATTTTAATTATAGAAATAATTTAATGAAATTAAAAATTAAAAAGAAGTGTGATTGTAGGAAAAAATATCTATAAAGAATATTTAACAATGAAGATAGCCTTGTACTTTGGGGACGGGACATAAAGACGGCTAGAAACTGAATGTTTTATACATTAAATCGAAATTACACATCCAATATTTCCCCTGAAAAACGACAAGCTTCAACGCGTGGGGGTCATCAATCCTGTTGCCCCTCTCATCTGTCACACATTCGTACAACCATTCACCTGTAACGTTAGTTTGGTTGCCATCGTCAGAAAAAATGTTGTTAAACATGTTGAACCAGTAAAATGATCGGATATTCATTCGGGATTTTTTATATATATATATATTTTTTTTGTTTCCCTCTTTGAAATTCGGGAATAATTTTGACGTCAACTTTTTGTTTACGATACCAACCCATTAGCTGCGTAATAGTGATCTTTGTTTGTTGAAAGAACAGTTTCGCTTCTACGTCGACGGCCTAAACTACTTCTCAGACATCTTTATTACAAAGTGTTTAACGTTCTGAGTGCAGGAAACACCATTGAATATGTCAACAACTCCTTTGGCAGGTGAGTAATAAAAAATAATTGATGAATTGCAGTTGTATAGCCAATACATACATTTTTTAACTGCATTAAATTTAACTATGTCATTGCACCGATGCATTAGGTTAAAATATGACTTTTTAAATTTAAAAAGTGGTGGGTGTGACGGTTGTAAATTGTGTAAGATTTAAAAAAATAAAATTTATACATTTTTTTATGGAGATAGCCTCCAAATCCAATCTCAGTGAGCCGCCCCCCCCCCACTTCCCCCCGGCCCCCATTTTAAAAGTAACTAAAATGTTTTATAAAGCTTTACACTATTTTATTTTGAAGCACATGAAAGATAAAGGAGCATTAAAAATAATGATCACTGTTCTTGGGTGAGCTGGTGTATAAAACTTACCCATATAGCCCATCTACATAGCCTACCCACATAGCCAACCCATACAGACTAACCATACAGCCCACCCATACAGCCTACCCATACAGCCCACCCATACAGCCCACCCATACAGCCTACCTATACAGCCCACCCATACAGCCCACCCATACAGCCCACCCATACAGCACACCCATACAGCCCACCCATAGAGCCCACCCCTACAGCCTACCCATACAGCCCACCCACACAGCCTACCCATACAGCCTACCCATACAGCCTACCCATACAGCCTACCCATAAAGCCTACCCATACAGCCTACCCATATTACCCACCCATAAAGCCTACCTATACAGCTCACCCATACAGCCTATCCATATAACGCACCAATACAGTCCACCCATACAGCCCAACCATACAGCCCACCCATACAGTCTACCCATACAGCCTACCCATACAGCCAACCTGTATAGCCCACCCATACAGCCCACCTACACAGCCCAACCATACAGCCCACCCATCCCACCCATACAGCCCACCCATACAGCCCACCCATACAGCCCACCCATACAGCCCACCCATACAGCCCACCCATACAGCCCACCCATACAGCCCACCCATACAGCCCACCCATACAGCCCACCCATATAGCCCACCCATACAGCCCACCCATACAGCCCACCCATGGATATGAAGTTGAGATGTAAATTATGCAGCAACCACTAATGTACGTTGTTGGTATTGTTGCAACATGACATTTCTTATGACCTCAGTCATTTGTTAATCGGGATCAAACGAGGATGAAGCCCTGTTCCTTTAAATAATTTTTTTTTAAGAAACTGAATGTCTACAATGGGCTTCATAACTCACATCTTCTGGGTTTAGCTGCTAAGTCAGTAGGACAACAGTGCATGTTTTCAACACCAAAATATTTGAATATCTTTAAAAAAAAGAAACAAAATAGAAAATTTAAAAAAAAAAAAAACTTATTTATAACAATTAATATATTAAAGACATTTTAAAATGTTGAGTTTTGAAAGCAAAACAAATCTTATAACCAATTTTCCTTGTCATTCCCATTACGTTAATGATTGTGCTTTAAATAAAGACATGACTGTCTTGGGTGTTTGTACTACATACTGTCTTTAGGTTCTGAACTTTCTAGATACCGAGTAGATATGAAATGATTATTTTATATATTCGGCTTTTTTTTTTGTTGTTGTTGGCAACATTACGAGAAAATTAATATTTTATAATTACTTGTATTCTTATTTAATAAATTGAATTGAATTTTTGAATTTCTCAATCGATTCTACAGGTTGCCCCCTCGGTTTCTACGGCCCACAATGCACGGACAAATGTCCCCAGAACTGTTTGGGTGGGACTTGTAGGGCTGGTTTCTGTAATGGATGCCAGACAGGCTGGAAAGGGGTCAAATGTGACAAAGGTTTGGAAAAATTACATTCATTAAGTCGGAATTGGGTACCGGTAGTAAAAGTCCAGAAAGCGAAATCACCCATTTATAGAATACAGTGTATATCATCTGCATACTGTCTGATAAAATTATTTCATGACTTCTCGTCTTATTATTTTTTTGTTACCAAATGTGGTTGCCATTTAAATAGCGGTACGTCCATATAGTACAATTCTTTGACGTTTCACTTTTTAAAAAAAAAAACTAAACCAATCTTGTTCTGCTTGTGATTAGCATTCGTTTATTTTTTTTAAACACTGTTTCAGCCTGCGATTTAGGAACCTACGGAGAAAAATGCTCCAAGTTTTGCAGTTACCAGTGTGCTATGGGATCTTGTGACCCTGTGTCGGGGGCGTGCACGGGTGGATGTGTCCAGGGATACCAACCTCCCAATTGCGAGGATCGTAAGTCTTGCAGTTTCAATGGGCCACTACACACAGGAAATAATCGTCTCTTGAATCTTACACTATGGTCCGCGGTAGTTTTCGATCCTCAAAGCAACATGGTAAAATAAATGGAATAAAAAACCATCTTCCTGAGGTCAGCGGCTAGAATCTTTCACATTAAAATAATCTCTTATTGTGGTAGCAGTAGGTTACATTTTTTTTAAATGAGGGATCAAGAAAGAACAGTGCATACATTTTTAGAAGCATTTTTCTTATCTCAAATGCCCCATTGAAAATAGTAACAGGCGCAACAAGCATTACTTTTTTTAAAATATCACTTTTTTATTTCTTGTTTCTATAAATTTCAAATCCGTGACGAGACCCCCTTTATAGTTTATATATCATTATAAATTCATCCCCTACACGCTCATCCTGACACTATTAGAAATGTTGATCTCAGCATCATCTCAACATCATCTCAATGTCATTCAACGTGATCTCAACATCATCTCCACATTATCTCAACATCATCTCCACATCATCTTAACTAGCTCCATGATGGTGTCAAGCTGTTGGGTATGTTACCTCTACGACTTCAAAATTTCAGCATGTAAGAGTGGATTCTACGGCGTCAACTGCGCTTCTCCCTGCTCCGTCCACTGCAACAATGCGACGTGTGCATCCACCAATGGCACGTGCAGCTGTGTGCCAGGGTATGCAGGGGACACGTGCGATCAAGGTACGACAAGAACAACAACAACAAAAACTGCCGTCGGAGAAACGCCCGCTTCTAGTTATTTTAAAAATTGTATAATAATATGGTTGTGTGTTGTTGTTTTTTTAAATTTTACATGGTTACTTGTTATTTATACACTCAGTGTAGGTATAATAATCTGGTTGTGGGTTTTACATTTTACATTGTTACTTTTGATTTTTACATTTGGTGTTGGTACAACAACAAAAATATATATTTTTAAAAAAAATAATAATAATAATAATAATAAAACACAAGTCTTGTAAGACTTAACCGGATGAGCGATTCAAGCAGACCTGTTTACTCTTACTATTTTGGCGTACAATGATCGATTTTTTAGTCTATTCATTATAAATTATATATACCGTTACTGTATGTTCATTTTTTACTATTAAAATAATGTATTGTATGATTTTATGATCATGCTGTACGATTTTAATTGTTTGAGGGTAAACAGGTCTGTTCAAGCTATACCTAATATGAAATCCTACTAATCTCTATGTTGTATATCTTTCATTAATCATCCATATACTTTTATGTATTTCTTCTAATTATTTTTTTGTATATGCTAATGGTTGGGCTCTGTTGAAATAATAGTAAAGCAATTCCAACAGTTTTGTTCCGTGTTATATTTGTGTGTTTTTTTTGTTATTTTGTTTAAACTTTTTTTATCTTTGTACTTTTGCATTTAACCATTTTCATTTACTTTGTGTATTATAAATAACATATTAAGACATCAACTTGGTTACAAATTAAGTATCTGTCTTATTATCTCTCATGTTTTTAATAGTCTAACTTCTAGTGGCCCTTAAAATAAGGTATGTTGATTTGAAATACAATTTAAGAAAAACAATCACATACATATTTATCAACTAAAAAGTATACAGCATCGTTATCAAAATAATTTTGAGGCCTATCAATAAACAGAATTATAGTATATTATAAAAAATTATCATACACCTTATATTTTTTGCCCATGTAAATTTCTGCAAACATATCCATTTTGATTTTCATTCAGTCAGCCTTTATAATTACATTTGTTAAGGAATTTCTCGCCATTATTTCCAGAATGTCCTCCAAAATTGTACGGCATCGATTGCAAATTGTCATGTGACATCAGTTGTTTGGATCAGCTCTGTCACAATGTCAATGGCAGTTGTAAAGCTTGCAGCAGTGGGAAAATGGGGGATCGCTGCGATCAAGGTATGCTTACGTCATCTATAGTGACCAACTTTCGGGTTTTATTTATGTTTTACCCATCGACCCATTAATTTAATGCTGTTTTCAAGTGTACTTAAAAAATAAATTCAACTTAGAGCACCTGGGGACAAACTAAATTCGACAAGGGTGTCCGAAAAATATATATATGAATCGCTGACGTAACCAAAACCATATAATTACATCATATATTATGTCCCACGTACGGAAACATAATATAGAGGTGAATGTTTGACTTCAATGTGTCTTTGGGTCAGATATTTCTGTTACATGTGCGATATCTAGCGAGTTCATTTATGAAAGCACAAGGCAACCGTACGACTGTAATTATACAACTTTTGCAGTCAAATTTCAATGGCCTTCGAAAATAATTAGAAATGATTGATTTTACGTATTAATATTGACAATGGGTTTTACAAGAAATGTAAATTAGTAATTTATATATAGAATGTCAAAACAATTACATTGCAAAATGTGTATAGGACCTAAATATACTACCGAGCCTATTCCCCCCCCCCCCAAATATGCACCCGTACGCTAAACCCTCTAAACCAGGCCTGCACAACTCAAAATGTAAGGCGGGCCGTAATACATTATGAAAAACTTGTGCGGTTCAAAAGAAAATAAGACAGGACTTGTCCGGGCCAAAATAATACAGGCCAAGGGGGAAAGCTATTAAGAAAATAATAAGAATAAAGCGTTTCTCGTTGCCTCGCGGGCCACAAAGTGGGTGCTGGCGGGCCACATGCGGCCCGCGGGCCGAATGTTGTGCAGGCCTGCTCTAAACCAACAGCTAGACGCCCCCTCAATGTGTACGTAATTTATTAATGGCAATTGTTACCAACCGGACAGTCGGCACAAATTTGGACATAAATGGCCTGTTCTGTAAAAATAAAAAATATATAAAAAATTAGGATGTCCGTAGAAATATGAGAAATTTTCTTAAGACATTTGCGACGGTCTTAGTCACTGTCCATAATTTTAAAAACGGTTGGCAACAGTGCTATTAAGTTCTTGTGAAATTTTTCTACAACACATTTAAAAATGTCTTCACTAATTTAATTTCTCCACTGAACACTGAACTCCACTGCTTTATAACAGATTGCACTCAAGGTAAATACGGCCTCGGGTGTAGTGAGACATGCAGCACCAACTGTGGTGAAGATGGAGGCTGCAACCCGGTCACTGGTCACTGCAATTATGGGTGCAAGGAAGGCTATACCGGGGACAGGTGTGAGAAAGGTAACTCAAGATGGGATGGAGTTGTTTTTTTGGTGTTTTTTTTTTTTTTTGCAGGTTTTTTTTTTTTTTTTTTTTTTTTTGTAGTTTTTTTTTTGTGTTTTTTTTTTTTTTTTGCGGGGTTTTTTTTTTTTTTTTTATTTCCACGAAAGTCCTACTGGGTGGCCCAGAAACAAGTGAGAGCATCTCGTAACAAATGGTTATATCATTGAACCATGGGCGCCCGCAGGTAGGGGCAAGGTGGGGCACTTGCCCCCCCCTGCATTGATTGGATAAAATTTATTTAGACAAAATAGACAAAAAATGTATTAAAGTAAAGAGAAAATAAAGAGAAAGTAACTAAGCTGATGTCCTGTCCGTTCGTTCACCATACAAATTACGCTACAGTAAATTAAAAACCTATTAAAACATTACTAAAAATGTGTGCCCCCACCCCCTGGAAAGTTAATCGATCCCCCCCTCCCCTAGAAAGTTTTCTGCGGGCGCCCATGAATTGAACTAATATGTTTTGTCATTGAAAGTTGTCTGAAAATTATTATGCTTATCAGAGAACACTCTCCTTGCTTCTCAGCGACTTTTTTAGCGTTGGCGTTTAATTTATACTTCTGGCTATAAAGCGATGTTATCACATTTTATGGGCCACCCTGTATGTTAATGAACCTTATATTTTCAAAATTAGATGTACTCTGTTCCTACAGGTTTTATTTTAGTGTTTGTTTGTAAAGTAAGTAGTCTGATGATAAATTATACAAAAGTTAACATAAAGACCTAAAAAAAAAATTAATTTGAAATATCCAGCTTTAGTTGTTGATAGCGTATCTATTATTGCTCCCATTGTCTAGAATGTGACGTCACATTGTACGGCCCGGGATGCAACACGAGTTGCAGTGAGTTCTGTCTCTCGGGCGTCACAAACGCCGACACGGCGGCGGCTCCGCAGAGAGCGTGTCACCATGTCACGGGAGAATGTCTGAAAGGATGCCAGAGTGGCTATGAAGGAATTCATTGTCTCACAGGTCGGCCTTCATTCAGATGAAAGCTAAACTAGTTTACTTTTTTTTTTTTAAATTAGGAATTAAAAATAATGGAAGTACCAAATCTATATTGCAGTTCAATTAATTGTATCTTACAAATTGATTTCCTTAATGCTCATTGCCTTAATATTGATTTCCTTAAATCTATACAAAATTTCAAGTTCATAATTCCCGCTGTTATGTTTGACAGCGTCGCCAGCAACTAGTGGAGCCGACACGGGAGTTATTGTAGGGCCCCTGATTGCTGTCATCATTCTGGCTGTCATAATGGCTCTTGGTGTTGTATTTTGGAGGTATTTTAAGAGAACATTATTTTTTGAGTATATTCACGTATAATCAACAAATTTAATAAACTATATAATAAAAGCTTTCATTTTATTATTTAATTATTGTTTTTGTTAATGAACCTCATATTTCAAGAAACTAATATTCGCTCACCATTGCGTGTTCATTTATATTGTTGATGAACTAATTATTAATTTCCCACCTTCCTGCTCTTGTTCAACTTAACCATGCAGTTATAACGATCTTCTTTCTGTTTTTTTTTTAGGAAGAGGAAGATAAGGAAACAAAAGAATTTTTTTGGTCTTGCAACTCATCAGAATGCCCCAGAACCTGTGGTTTCTAATTCTAAGACCACAGTAATACAAGGTAATCATGCTTATCCGGGTTTTTGGTAGCATTAAGTCATTCAAAATAAAATTATGTTGAAACCATAAATTTAAATTGCGTCAATCTGCCTTTTAAATTAATGATTATATACTTTTGAAAATTGAAATAATCATCGGGAGAAAGTGGGGAAAACAGCGACAAGTTTATTTTTACTAAAATATCATTTAAAATTAACACAGGATTTGCGTTAACATAAAATGTTCTTGGGATGTTTCCGTCTTCGTGAGGCAATGGTATAGATGAGACATTATTCTGTCGTTGTGAGGCAATTTTGTTTATAATGCATACTTCTGTCGTTGTGAGACAATGGTGTAAATAAGGCATATTTCCGGCTTTGTAAGACAATGGTGTATATGAGACACTCTTCTGTCGTTGTGA
Source organism: Lymnaea stagnalis (assembly GCA_964033795.1). Taxonomy (NCBI): domain Eukaryota; kingdom Metazoa; phylum Mollusca; class Gastropoda; family Lymnaeidae; genus Lymnaea; species Lymnaea stagnalis. The sequence continues at coordinate 46,791 of CAXITT010001152.1, read as the reverse complement.
GACAATGGTGTAAATAAGGTATATTTCCGGCTTCGTCAGACAATGGTGTTTATGAGACATCCTTTTGTCGTTTTTAGGCAATGGTGTATATAATGCATACTTCCTTCTTGGTAAGGCAATAGTGCATACGAGACATTCTTCTATCGTTGTGAGGCAATGGTGTATCTAATGCATACTCCCGTCTTCGTGACGCAATGGTGTCTATGAGACATTCTTCTATCGTTGTGAGGCAATGGTGTATCTAATGCATACTCCCGTCTTCATGACGCAATGGTGTCTATGAGACATTCTTCTATCGTTGTGAGGCAATGGTGTATCTAATGCATACTCCCGTCTTCATGACGCAATGGTGTATATGAGACATCCTTCTGTCGTTGTGAGGCAATGGTGTATCTAATGCATACTCCCGTCTTCATGACGCAATGGTGTATATGAGACATCCTTCAGTCGTTGTGAGGCAATGGTGTATCTAATGCATACTCCCGTCTTCATGACGAAATGGTGTATATGAGACATCCTTCTGTCGTTGTGAGGCAATGGTGTATCTAATGCATACTCCCGTCTTCATGACGAAATGGTGTATATGAGACATCCTTCTGTCGTTGTGAGGCCATGGTTTAAATGAGACAACGTTCTGTCGTCGTGACTTGATGACGTATATGGCATCACTCTGTTTTCATGAGACACTGTCGTGGATAAGGCATCCTTCCGTCTTAGTGACGATATGGTTTTAGCTTAATGAAACTTCATCAAATGGCTTGTGAGGCCGATCCTGTAATGGCAGTCTCTGCCGGACTTCTCGCGGGAGAGCTTTGACTTCCGGTTTACTATGGCCTTCCGTAATGCTCAAAGGGGGTCATTTCGCGCATCTGTGCCAGTTTGACGGCTGTTTGCAAGCGTCCTAAAAAATAATGATAAGGTAGATTCTGTTATATATGCACTTTTTCGATTGGCTTGTGGGGGGGGGGGCGACACAGACGTGTATTGGCAGTATCTGCGGCTTTTCTTTGGTCTTTCTTGGCCTTCCGTATTGCTCTTCTTGCTACAGGGGATTCGTTTTGCGTGTCTTCTGTTTGGGGGGGGGGGGCGACACAGACGTGTATTGGCAGTATCTGCGGCTTTTCTTTGGTCTTTCTTGGCCTTCCGTATTGCTCTTCTTGCTACAGGGGATTCGTTTTGCGTGTCTTCTGTTTTTTTGGATTACCTCTTTATTTACTGCTGTTCGCCAACTGGAACGTGGATCCGCAATCCTCTCACATCACGTGATATGTCTTCACGCTCCATTTGCACACGTCTTTATCACTTTGACGTGGCCGTCCAATCTGCCCTCCCCCGCTCCAAATTTTCCGTGCAGCAGTTCCTTAAAAAATTGGTAATTCTCCATTCTCTTTGCGTGGCCTGACCTTAGCACCTCTTACTAAGAGTGTAGAGCACACTACACATTTTCGCTCGTCCCTGAACTCTTTGGTAGGCACTTTGTCCTGCTATTGAAAGCTGGGAATGCGCTGCGGAAATATTAGGTTCAAGCTGTCGTTTCCACTAGTGATAGGAATAAGCTATTCAACCTTCACTACCATAAAGGAGGTACTTTATACTGAGCACAGAGACCTGATAAGTGATTACTTTAACGTAACTGCCTTCTAACTAACTTAGCTATTGAATTTAAATACATGTGCTATAGATTAAATCTTTGCATGCATCTTCAAGTGTCTGTTTGCCAACGACCTCCCAAAAAAAAATTAAAAAATTTTTCACTTTGAAATTCTAAGTCAGTGGTTCTTAACCTGGGTTCGATCGAACCCCAGGGGTTCGGTGAGTCGGTCTCAGGGGCTTGGCGGAGGTAAAAAAAAAATCAGAAAAAAAATCATATTTTATTTTTCCTATTAAAAAGGGTTCGGTGAATGCGCATAAGAAACGGTGGGGTTCGGTACCTCCAAAAAGGTTAAGAACCACTGTTCTAACTGCTTGTATCAAGTTATGTAATGTAATAAACATTTAGAGTGATCCAAACTTTTATAGATAAAACACTTTTCCACAAAAGCTTTTTCCCCTTCAAAATTCAGCTCTTTAGCTAGTCTGCAAATTCTAATTCGTTCACGTATCAGATATTAATAATAGCAAATTAAGATAATTGGTTGATGAACAGAAAGAAAGATAGAAGTTGAGGTCGTTGCTAAAATTACTCTGAAGCCGCTTAAATTGCAGGCCCCGGAATTTCGCAGCCTGTCCGCACATTATGAAGGAGGAACTAATCCAAAAAAAAGTTGACACATGGACTAAATTTTGGTTGTATAGGATTGCGATTGCAAAATACCAGTTATTGTCTGAAACCCAAATTTACTAGCTCTGGTTTTGGATATATACACAATTATAAAAACCCTCTTGTAATGAAAGGAGGCGACTGATTGTTAAACACAGTTTACCTGTTATAAATATCCACATCTTCCCCCCCCCTCCCCAACATTTATTAACACGGACCATTTTTATTGGACTATGAAAAGTGAAGAAATCAATTTCATAAGTCCCAGTTACTATTTCCTCAAAGTTATAAGCTATACTGAATCTTAGCGCAAAAGACGAGGGATCCCAACGCGTACGACCCCACGCCTTCAGGGGAGATCAGTGACGATGTCTACTTCAATACAGTCACCGGCGGTCGTCAGAAGACGTCTATAAGTCTTGAACATCTCAACAACTACATGGTAACACACAACAACGCTTTCTTCGAGGAGCAGTTCAAGGTATGTGAACGAGTAGCCTGTTACGTTAAGAGAATCAAATAATACAACTTACCTTACGTCTTAAGCATTACTTTTCCATTTTAATATTTATTATATACATGCCAACAAAAAGTTTTAAAAAAGGGGGGGGGGTAACAGTACAAAAAGTCCACACCAATCAATATTGTACACCTGCTAGAAAAACTGTAAAGAAAAAAAAAGAAATTTCGAAAAAGTATTATAGCTTTTTTATAAAGTTTCACAAATTTTGTCAAGTTTTTGAATCCATGAATACAAAAATGAGCGCACATTTTGGCATCTTTACATCATTCATAAATTGATGGAGCGCATATTTTAGATGAAAATAGCTTCTTTTATGTCCGACTTTTCTTCTTCCTATTTTGAGTTTTTTTTACGCTGGTCGATAGCAATTTCATTAAAAATGATCTCAGACTATGAATTTAATACCAAATTTAGATGTCATTTAACATTATTGTTCTGTTAATTATGCTAGTTTTATTTAAATTAACGAAGTAAAAAGTAAATTTCGTCCGTCTGGACATATTAATTGACTATCCCGTCAACTTATAACCTCATTATTTTACGGTATTTGAGGGAAGTGGGACGAGGTTAGAGATGTAAAAATACAACAACAAACAAATTATTATTTGTTAACCTTATGCCCCGTGTGGTTGTAATACGTTACTTGTAGTTTCTGACTGAAGTAAAAGAAAATTAGAAAATAATATAACATAGCCTACTATTCTCATTGATTTCGGCTCTACTAAGGTATGTTAAGACAAAAAAAAAAGAATGTCAGAACGGCTTTTAGTTTTAATCGTAACACGTCATACTGAGCCATTCAGTCGTGATAAATAAGAATAATGACTAATGCTAGCCAATGACATTGATTGATAGCGACATTAAATGTTTTAAGTAGAAATAAAAAGAACATGAAAGAACATTGCTGTTCTTGTTAAGAATCATACGAACGGGTTCCTAATGGCGGTTTACTGCTCAGGGTGGTTGCTAGCGTATTAACGAATGTTTCTAAGTTTAAGTGGCCTAGGGGCCGTTCGCAAATTACGTCACGCTCAGGGGGGCAGGGCGGGGGGGGGGGGTTTTGGGGCCACCTTGTAACGGGGGGGGGGAGGGCAAAAATGTGTGACGTCACAAGAAATATTTAAATCTAATTTTTTAAAAAAATTTTAAAAGTCTTTATTCAATCAATTTTAAAAGTGGGGGAGGGGAGGGCAAAAATGTGTGACGTCACAAGAAATATTTAAATCTAATTTTTTAAAAAATTTTGAAAAGTCTTTATTCAATCAATTTTAAAAGCATTAGTTTGAGGTCGAAATTGCTTCTGGTATTATAGGTACCGTGAAACTCAGTGGTGGTCACCTTCTGCGCATGTCGAAAAATGACGAAAAAAAATGTTGTGGCCATTTGACTTTCGGTTCGGGGATGACCTCGTTGTTTTGCATTTACCTCATAGTTTTCTAATAATACAACATTTTAATCCATTATGGAAAAATGTTTAAGAATAAAATAAAATCTTAGTTTAGTTGTAAAAATTGTATGAATGTTTTGAATGTTTTAAGTATGATGTGAAACAAGGGGGGGGGGGGTAAATAATTTGTGACACTTTGTGACAGGGGGCTGGGGGGTCTGAAAATGTCATTTTTTGCGTGACGTAATTTGCGAACGACCCCTTAGTCATCCTGAACGTGGTCATTTCGAAAGGATCAATAGGATTTCAGCTTCTCGTTGTCAGACGTTGCATTTAGTGCACAGCAAGTAACGAACATGTGTCTTGTGTAAACATGTAATATACAAAACCTAGACGGTCGTACAACTTGAAGCATTTTTTTTAACTGTACAAAGTACGGGTAAACCGTACAGGTTGGCATGTATGAATTATTATGGACAAGCTATACATGCAGGCCCGTCGACAGAAATTTCGGGCCACTGGGTAGGGCTGTCACGGCCCCCCGAGGTCTGAGCCTCTAAACTATCTTTAGGCTTTATGAGAGTTTTAAAAAAATTGAAAGATCGTGTACTTTGTATAATTGAAGTTTAATCAGATTGTAATTAAGTTTAGTTAAGTTATATTTACAAAAGCATAAGTAATACATTTTTTATAGCTGATCATAATATTTTCAAAAATTGATTGTGGGCCCGGGCCAGGCCCCTAAAACTCGCCGGGCCCCTGGGCATTTGCCCCCCCCCCACTGCCCCCCCCCCTTCTCGGCGGGCCTGTGTACATGTATAAAAGCATAAGTAATACATTTTTTATTGCCAATCATAATATTTTCAAAAATTGATTGTGGGCCCGGGCCAGGCCCCTAAAACCCGCCGGGCCCCTGGGCATTTGCCCCCCCCCCACTGCCCCCCCCCCTTCTCGGCGGGCCTGTGTACATGTACCTAAGTACCTATCAAAATTCTGCGCAAATTTTAGTGTCAGTTCACACGATCAAATTCCTTTCAAATTTGGAGTCAAATGTTTGTTAAAAACGCACTATTTTGTGCGTGGTTTCATTTTTTTTATTTTTGGGACACAAATGGGAATCTGATCAAATAGTAAATTTGCTAGTTGTGAAAAAGCTTCATACCAAAATTGCATCAAAAGCATGATCGAAAATTTGAGCGTGTGAACTGGCGCTTAGTAACTTCCTTAAGTTAGATCTTCAAATTACAACAACAAAAAAATGTTTATGGTTACAATGTTTATGAAAATTACTGACGGGCACCTTCTAAAAAAAGCCTTTGAAATATTTCTGGACAAAGACTCCTTATTTTAATTTAAGCATGTATTTCAAGTTGTGATCAATTTGAAGTTTCTTGCTACAATTGTTTCCACAGAACATTCCTGCCAATGTGAATGTCTCTATGAGTGTTGGTCTTAGTGCTGAAAACAAAGCCAAGAATCGCTACAAAAATATCAGTGCTTGTGAGTTGTTTGTTATGTCTTACACTTTTTTACTTTGAATATTATTATGATAATGAAAAAGTGATCTATTTTGAGTAGCCGGGGGGAAAAGAAAATGTTTCAGATGTCTTTAATTTTTTTAAAATATTGTTTACAATTTGTATAAAGTAACTTACAAATTACATGCCTAGAAAAAGTATTAAATATCACTACATTATCTTTTGAGTTTGGCGGTAGCTTAACAATATACCACTGTTTAAAAGCAAATGCCTGTTATCACTCGAATGCATTTTCACTTTTTAAAATGATATATCAAATTATTGGTAAGGATTCGTTCTTTTATTGGGCACTTATGTGGAGTTTGGTACGTTATCTAGGGATAGGTCCCCCTTCATATGCCCACAGAAGATAATGTCAAGAGTCTAGGACTCAGTTTCTTTCTCCTAACACATATAAGGTTGATGCGTAGTAACAAGTCAAAATGACCAACGAATCGTTTAAAAGTTCAGGTCCTTTATGTATCGGATAAGAGTGGGATACAATCTAAAAATTTGCTTACGAAAAAAAAATTACTAAAATTCCAAATAAATAACTGTCCAAAACATTCGTACCCATCTTTCATAAAATAATATCCAGCATAAATCTATTGATAATTGCACTCCTATCCACGAGGTATATTAACTCATCTCGCTCATCTAGTTTAATTCTTTCGGGACGCAGCCTTTTCGGTGTGTCTGTGCCAGCACTTTTTTACGAGCTCATCAATCACATTGCACACAAATTGATAACAAATGTACTTACATGTATTAAACTATATATATTCTTATTGGAAACTAATACAATCTTTACAAATTAAAATGAAATCTCAACATTTATGCAAATGAGCTATTCCGATTTGCATAAATTAAGCGTGTATTTTTTTCATTAAACTTAGAATAAACATGACTTACTTGTGTCAATTCTGTGAATTTTTTGATGGATGAAGCCTGAATATGTCCTAACACTTGTGTTTTGGGAAGCAAGGCCCATGGACGCCCTTTAGAAACTCTGGCACATGGTTCGGCTCCTTTTACTTTTCCTGCCGCTTGCTATTTTTCTGATGTTACAGACACTACAACATGCCTTCAGTTATGTCCTAGGGACCTTCTCTTAAGCTGGGTATTACGGAGAAAGTTGCCTGCACGCCTATTGATCTCTCTCATAAACATTTGAATGATATTTGGTGTAAGAAATAGCATAAAGTACTCAAACGGGTTGCTTGTGTCTTGAGGCATATTTATAGGAACTATGTGGTCTAAAAATTTAGAGGGGTCATCTCTATCCAGTTGAGGACCCCTAATACTAAACCAAGAGTTCACAACATTGTCGAGAACATCATCATTTTGATCGACTTCATTACTTTCCTGGTTTTTTTCATCAGTGTCAGGTTCACTGCTAGAACATAAAAATCTCTAAGGATAGTTTGTCCAGTGTCACTGTCAGAAATTTTGGAATTTTACGATAATACTTGCAACAAACACAAAAATTCTTGAACACAACAAAAGCTAGTAAACAATAAAAGGTGGCCGCCATTAAAATGTCCGGATGTGCAGGAATGTGTAAGAAGTAATCTGATTAGCTGGTACTAAGACCAACCAGCCAATCTGGAGGTTTAAATTATCAGGCCAATAGATCGGTCATCCGTCTATTTCGCAACTCAGCCCTCGGTGGCCCATCCGTCTCAAGGGGGTTAATCTACTCTTTGCACAAAAGACGAGAAATCCCAACGTGTATGATCTCTCCTCTCTGGCAAAGAGCAAAGTAAACGGCTATTACAGTCGTGTTTTTATAGCCCTGGTGTCAAATCAGAGCATAGTCCTCAGCGACTGAGTTCATTCATGATTTTATTATAAAAGGAAAAATGTAATCGCACACTCATACCATAAAATATTATGACACAACAAAACTACAGAACGTAATCTGACTGACTGTAAAAACTTACACAAGTGTCTTATAAAATTATGTATTTGTTCTTATGCACAGATGATCACTCAAGAGTCCATCTCATAAGCTGTCCTGAAAAAAAACAGGGTGATTATATCAATGCATCATTTATTAAGGTACTATGCTCCAAGCAATGATCTCTTATGAGTCTTATGCATATTATTTTTACTTCTCGTGTGTCCCGCCCTCACCTAGCTTCATGTGTCTTATATTAAGATTAGATAAGAAAGCATTTGACAGGGTTTGGCATGCTGCTTTATGGGCCACCATGAGGCACTACAACATCAACACAAACCTAACCAGCATGATATGCAACCTCTATGATAAAGTCACTAGTGCAGTCTTCCTCAACAACAACATCGAAGAATGGTCCAAGACCACGGTTGGAGTACGACAAGGCTGCCTGCTCTCCCCCACCCTGTTCAACATCTTCCTAGAGAGAAATATGTCAGATTCTCTGGAAGCGCATGAAGGGACAGTCAGCATTGGTGGCAGAACAATCACCAACCTACGCTTTGCGGACGACATAGACGTGCTGGCTGGGAACGAAGAAGAGCTAGCCAACCTGGTAAAGCGTCTCGATAAGACCTCGTCGTCCTACGACATGCTAATCAGTGCCGAAAAGACAAAACTGATGACAAATAATACCGCAGGCATCACCACTGAAATTAAGGTCGGGGAGGAAAGATTAGAGACTGTCGGCCGCTTCAAATACCTAGGAGCAATAGTCTCAGAAGAAGGCTCCAAGCCCGAACTGATGTCCAGGATTGCGCAGACTACAACAGCACTAAAAAAGCTCAAGAAAATATGGAATGACAAAAATATAGCCCCCAGCACCAAAATCAGGCTGATGCGCTCATTAGTCCTCTCCATTTTCCTGTATGCCTGCGAATCCTGGACATTAACAGCCGATCTTGAAAGGAAAATAAAGGCGATGGAGATGAGATGCTTCAGAAGCATTTTTGGCATCTGCTATAGGGACCACATCTCCAATGATACAGTGAAAGAAAGGGTTTGTCAGGCAATTGGGGAGTACGATGACCTACTGGTGACTGTGAAAAAACGCAAACTACAATGGTACGGCCACGTAACAAGGAAACAAGGGCTTGCCAACGAAATATTGCAGGGCACCACAAGAGGAGGGAGAAGAAGAGGAAGACAAAGAAAAAGATGGGAGGATAACATCAAAGAGTGGAGAGGACTAACACTGGCTGATGCAGTGCGAAGTGTTGAAGACAGAGAGGAATGGAGGAGGATGGTTCACATGTCATCTGTGGCGCCCCAACGGTCCAAGGACTAAAGGACATGAGGATGAGGAAGATAAGATGTTTTTATTGATCCAAATAAATGGAAATTTGTTTATTTCATTCATTGTACATATGTTTTTCAGTCCAGAAAATGCTTGTTTAAATCTTCGGTTGTTCATTAAAACTAGTCTGTGGCAAGACTTTTGGCGTGTTCTTGTGCTGTAAGAATAGTTGCAGAGTTTTCGAGTGAGAACAGAGTCTTGGATTTTTATTTGAATTAATAATTTTATTTATTAAGAATTATTCATTGATCTTTCTCAATCTTAAGATTTTTATCCAACTTATCGATGTAAACAAATTCATTAGAATAAAATTTAAATTAAAAAGAAAAGAAAGAAAACTATTAAATTCAAAAGTAAAGTTAGTTAATTATAATTGCAATTATTAACAAATTGTATACAATAAATTTCACATGCAGGATTACAAAGATGATAAAAGATTTATAGCTTCACAAGGTAAGATCAATAACAGTATAACAGATGATACTCAGATTTAGTTGTAAGTGTACTGGGTTGAAAGTTTCCCACGAGTACTTAGGTTTATGAGTTCGATTATATAATTTGGTAAGTTGACATATTCTTATTGACTTCCGCTTGCTTTGAATACAACTAATCCACAGGACCTAACAAAGTTATTGTAGACGACTTCATTCGCATGTTGTGGGAACAGAAAGTAGAGAAAGTTGTGATGCTAACGAACCTAATTGAAGAAGCGAAAGTGAGTATAAAAGTAAATTATTAATGATACAAATATTCACCATAAATTTTTATTTTACTTGACATTTTTAAACGTTTTTAACATTCAAATTTCAGAATACTTGGATTTCGTATCAAAACTGTCAGACTTTTCAAGTTTACACATTTAAATGTGCTGTGTAACACTAACTCATAGTCATAGGCAAAACAGAATTAATAAATATGCCTATCAATTAAATTGTTCTTTCTGAGTAGAATAAGCTCAAAATAATAGACAGTAATCATAGAAATTGCTATATAAAATACATAATGTATTTTAACTTTAAATTAATGCACTTTTAAAAAAAAAAAATTTTGAAACTTATACTTATAGACTATAGACTATAGAATGATATTAATATTTTTAAAAATATCTTCTGTGTTACTTGTTACTTTAGCATAAATGTGATCAGTACTGGCCTGAAGATGGCGAGATGCATTTTGGAGAAATCAGAGTGCGACTCATAAATACACAAGTCTTTGCTGATTACACAATAAGGAAATTGGAACTCCTTAAGGTGAGGGCTTGATGGTGAGCTGCTGCAATTAAACAGAACCCATGGCTTTATTAATCCAGAAATAGTGAATAAAAATAGAAATGTATTTAAATTTAAATTAAAATCTAGAATTTATATGAAAATTTTCATTAAATGCAATTTAAGTTTTAAAAAAAAACATCTTGTTTCAAAGCTACTTATAAAGATCAATACTCAAAAAAGGGCACGAGATGTCTCTCTTAGGGCCCCGGCCGTGAAACATGGCCTAGTAGTCCCTGGGGACTCCGGCCATGCAACTCGGCCATGAATAACAGGGGGTTCGGAACAGCTTTACTTCCTCCCCGGAGGTGGCGTTTCGTTGCCACCCCCACCGTCCGGGGGTCCTTCGTTTTCCCAGTGTGGGACGGCTTTACTTCCTCCCCGGAGATGACGTTGCGTTGCCACCTCCACCGCCCGGGGACCGTACGTTTTCCTTGGTTTGGGACGGCTTTGCCTCCTCTCCGGGAGAAGTATGCTGGCCTACTAACTCCCACCATCCCGGGAGTCCTGAGCCAGGTTAAAGGGGGTTCCCTAAGACATGTTTCCCTCCGGGGAGGCGTTGCCTTGCCTCAGCCCGCGTTTTTCCGGAAGCTGTTCGGACCGGCCATAGCGGCTTTAACTTCCTCTCCGGGTGAGGCGTTGCGTTGCCTCGGCCCACCGCTCTGGGAGCTGTTCGGACTGGACGTGTTGGGACGAAACGGTCGCCTAGGGGTGGCTTTCTCAGGGCCACGTCTTTTTAATCATTGGTAGGGGTTTCGGGCCCACTACCTCAGACCCATAACCGGCAACACGTAATCATGTTAGCGCTTCCTTCCGTTGCGTTAGAAGTCATGCGTTTTGCAAGATTAAATAAATAAATAAAAGAAGATAAAAGGTGAGTATGGGGTTTGAGCAAAATATCTTCCTCCCAGTGAAAGGAGGCTTTGCGTCACCCCCTCCCCTAGCTCATTGGGTCCTTCGATAGGGACAGTGTGATCTTTTGGCTTCAGGGAGCACGCCCTATACTAGTCAGCTACGCCACGGAGAGGCAGATCACGTGTACACCACTCGAGCAAAGTGGTGCTGGTTTCCCCCCAGCAAGAGCCAACCGCGAGGAAAACCAAGCTGTGTTTCAAAGCTAAGTAGGCCTATAAGTAGGCTAGACATAAAAAGAAAATACTTACTCACTGTGCGAATGTTAACTAAACGACACAAACTATCTGTGTGTACTTAAACTGTGAAGTTTTAGCCAAAAATAAAACAAAACCCATTTTGATTCAAATGCTAATTTAGATAAAAATATTTGCAGCTCAGATTTGTTTTAATGCCAAAGAAGCAAAACATTCAGAATTTTTTTTATGTTAAGAATTAAGCTCTACCATACTTGTGTACACATGAGATTTATCACCTTTATTTAGTGAGCATATTTATTCTTAAGTTTGTATATTTGTCTGAAATTCAAGAATTATTGATTCACCTTATCTGTATTTGTATGCAATCTGTGTTTTTTTGTTAAATCTACTTCACAGCCACCTACTCCCCCACCCCCTTAATTATTTGTATTCAAATAGTTATTTTTTTCTTGTCTTTTTCCAGACAGGGGAGACAACACAGCAGCTAACTCATTTCCATTTTACTTCATGGCCTGACAAAGGGGTACCAAAAACAGCTTGGAGTTTGGTGGACTTTGAACAGAGGGTCTCTCTCTTTCCCTCTAACAGCCCAGTTGTTGTGCACTGCAGGTAGGATACTAATTCTTGCAACATTTAAGCCAACTAATTAACTTTTCAATATCTGATCATAGCGGTGCTCCTGCAAAGGAGCTGTTATAAGTAGTTATATTTTTAAAAAGTCTTATCTGTTACAAACATATTTTTGTTATAAAATTAATGAACCTTTATGTTTCATATCAGATATAAAAAAAAAATAACATTTGAAGAAGTAGAGAGTAACAAAAGAGAATGAATTTCTGAAAGCTAAAATTATTTATTGTCATATTTTATTTATTAAATACCTTTGCTAAAAGGAAGAGTTAAGAAGGAAAATCTTAAGAAAGATTGATAAGTGCATATCATGGTGAAAAATAAATTGGATGATCTGACATCTACACCACTAAGTCCAATACATGAAGCTATAAGAATAAGTAGTGAAAACCCCATTCACCAAATCAATATGTTTATGAACACAAGGGTATAAAAGATATACCATTATTTTAATTCACGACATGTGCATTCACGCACAGTAAATTGCAAGGAATGGACAGAAAGTTCTAAAGTTCTTGAACTGTGCAAATACATGATCTATGCCTTCCACAATCAAATTATCATGCATAAACATTAAAACATTTGATCTGTGCATTCCACTCTCGCTTGCACATGCAAACACATGATTTGTAATGTCCATGCTCACATGATCAAGCATACACAAAAAAACACATATCTTTGCATTCCACGTTCACATGATTATACTTACACATGCTAACACACTCACTCACATGATTATGCCAACACATAAGATGTTCTTAAGTTATGTTTTGTTACAACTTGGTTTACTACTGTTCATTTCTTTAAAAATCTTAAATGGCTAATGGAACAAATGAGTGACAACAATCAATGCAGCATCAGGTTTTGATTTTAGTGCAGGTGTTGGGAGAACTGGCACCTTCATTGCTCTTCATAACTTGATTGTGGAGGCCAAGGAAACAGGCCAGTTAGACTTCTGCACTACTTTATGGAAGTTAAGACAAGACAGAGTGTACATGATCCAAACTGTGGTAAGTGTTGTATACAAGATATCATAATTTTATTTTAACGTTTCAGCAAACTGCAATTTATCACTTTATAATTCTTTAAAGCTCTCTTATGAGAATTATAATAATTGTATTACTATGTTTAAATAACAATGGTTGGGGAATAAAACTTATTTTTTATTAACTTTTACTCTCCCTCTATAAAAATTTAATTTAAAATAAATACATTTCATGTTGTTAAGACTACTTAAATATTGTGAAGGAAATAGAAGTAAATGGTATGTGGAAGCTTGAAATAGAAGGACAGGACAGTGAAAGAACATTTCGGCTAAGAGTCTTAATCATCAGACAGGAAAAATGAAGAAATATACCATTGTGGGAGATCCTGCAATTCTAGTTGAGCTAATAAAGGAATGGATATCAAATATTATTTTCTATTTCCCGTGACAGGAGCAATATATATTTCTCCACAAAGCAGTCCAAGTGGCCATGATTTGTGTAGACACAACTGTGCATGTCAGTGACATTACTGACAGGATTAAAAATTTAGAAGCAAGGTCATCACGTGGGCAGAGTAATTTTGAGAAGGAATTTAAGGTAATTAAAACATTTTATTCATCTCTTTATCGCTTTTCCATAAAGTTTTCACCTAATAGCTTAGGTGTTCATGTGGTGGCCACAGATTTAATTTAGGGAATATCTAAGGAATGTATTTTCAATAGCTTTATTAATAATAAAGTATTTTATAAATGCAATTTCTTTAGAATGTATTTTTTTTAAATACAAACAAATATAATGAATTTTTTTTATTTAAAATTTTAATTTTTAAGGATGTGATACTGAAAATTCAAAAGAATATGTGAATAAAAAAAATAATTTCTGGTAGGTAATAAAACTGTCTTTTAGAGAAGAGTAAAAAATTGGTACAAACTGAACTTAGTTATTTTTAATCTTTGTCACTGCAAGTAAGTAAAATTGTAGCGGATTTCATCACTATTGTTCAAATTGCTCTTTAAAGTTATTCAAAGTGCATAAACAGAAGTTTAATCTTTAAATGTTTACAAGGGTAACTTATGTCATGTTTTCAAATGAAGCATTTTTTTTTCCCAAGAAAATTGGAATGTCTAAAAGTTTTTATCTTTAATAATTTTTAATTTCAGTCCATTTGTACAGTTTGTGCTGACAAGGAGGATGGCAAAGATGAAGAGGGATCAGGTGGAAGCATTGCAGGCTTATATCACAACAGTAGAAGTGTTAACAACAAACTGAAGAACAGATTTAGCAACATTTTGCCAAGTTGGTGAACATCATTAGTTTTTCAGTATTTCTACTAATAATAATAAAAAAATATTGTAATTAACATATACGATGAGTTTGTTAATTGACAAAAAAAGGGTACAAAAACTTCAAATCAAATATTTATGTTATCATTGTGTTCTTATGATTTAAAAAAAGAAGGAATTTTAAATGTTAAATAACATAAAGTAAATTACAAAAATGTTTTCCCTTTAAATTGCTTACAAATAAGACTTAAGGTGGACCTATTTATTTTTTCCAGAAGACCAGTACAGACCATTGCTTTTCTGTGAAACTAAGGATGTCGGTGATTACATCAATGCTGTATATGTACCTGTAAGTTATTTAAACTGTTTAACACATGACAATTTTAGAATTTTAAATTATTCTTACGCATATGCCAGTCAATTGAAGTCAGATACCTGAAGGCAAAGTTACAAAACTTGTATGAACTGGAAAAAAATTTACATAGACCTAACAGAGGAAAATTATCATAAAATTTGAAAAAATCATCAGTTTAAAAACAAGTATAAAAACAAATTGCAGTAGGCCTGCTTTGTTTTTGAGTATTCTATATAAATATAAATTTAAATGTACTGAAAAAAACCCAACTTATATCAACTTAAAGAACAGCAAGTGAAGAGACACAATCCTCAAAATAAAAAAATATTAATTTACACACACACATAAAGAGTATAATCTTGCAATTACATAACATCTCATAAAAGTCTAGAAGCAAAAAATCTCTTGTGACTGTGGAAGCTGCTGGCTTATATATAAGGATTAAATCAGAACCCTCTTAAAAAAGAAATTCTAGGAATAGGTTCACTTGATACCATTCTCTAGAACAAATAGAATGTATTCGAATGTAAACAACCTTTTCCCAATCAAGGGAGGGTGGTCAATATAAAAAAAAAATTGGGGAATCAAGTGGTGGTGGCCAAAACACTAAAATTAGGCCTACACACACATCATAACAATGAAGGTGGTGTGTACTTTGCAGAATATAGTTGCAGGGGCATGGGATTTTTGTAGAAGGATAAGCTGGTTCCGAAGAGAGCAAATCACCTCTCCCCACACACATGGCGAACCCAGACGATTCCGAATTATTTACTATTTAAAATAGGAAAACAATAAAAAAAAAGATGGCCATTCAAAAATGATCTCACTTCTGTTTTTGTCTGTCATCTACAGAGTTTGACCAAACCAAACCACCAAATATTGACCCAGCTTCCATTACCTTCAACGGTTGTTGATTTCTGGAGGCTTGTAACACAGTACAGAGTCACGCTAATTGTTGCATTTGAACTTGACTTGAAGGAAGCTGATTCAGTAATACAATATATTTATTTCATAAAGTTTTATAGTCATGTGATCAAACATGGTAAAGAGTATTGTTTCAGCTGCTGGTAAAATTCTATGCATAAAAAAAAAAAATTCTATTTTTACAACAGCTTTTTAATAATATAAAAAATGTATTTAATTATTTTGATTCAAATCTTCTCATTTCCCTTTTTTTATAAAACTCCCTTAGATAATCTATTTTAATCAGTTAGATATGCAAAATTAAAAGAATCTTTCCATAATGTTCAACAAGTAAATCTCTATTGTGTTTAAAAAAATAAATATTTATAATTTTAATTTCTCCAGACCATAGGAGGCTATCTTCCAACAAACATGAGTGAACCAATGACCTGCGGAAATATAAATGTAGAGGCTGGTCTAGTTCATCTCGGAGCTTCATGGGAAGAGCAGAGTATTTCAATCACTGTTCAGAAGAGAAAGAAATCACTGATTCCAACTCCAACCACTGTAAGTTGTTTTGTTTTTTTGTTTGTTCAGAAGCTACATGTGTCATGAAACATGAAGTTTTTGTATTTTGACATAATTAAATTATCAAAATAACAAACTAAAAAAATAACATAATTAAAGGTTACATCACACTTTTTTTGGCAGATCCCCCCCCCCTCCCCCAATGAATCTATCTCCCTAACACTAATATAATTTACATTGCACCTATTTTCCATTGATTGAAACTATAATGAAATTGTGTGTTTATCTTTATTGATAATAGAGAATTTTGACAGATTTAAACATTAACAAATGAGAAATAATTAATTTATAATGTCTAAGTTAAATTGCTTAATAATATATAATTGATTTCTGAATTAAAATGCCTATTAATATAGATTATTTCTGAATTAAAATGCCAATTAATATAGATTATTTCTGAATTAAAATGCTGATTAATATATATTTTTTCTGAATTAAAAATGCTTATCAATATAGATTATTTTTTATCATTTGCCCTATTTACTTTATGTTCAGCATTCTCATTTTGTGGATTTGTCTGTGACCCATCTCAAGTACACAAGCACTGTATATAACACAGAAAAATTCTTGGCCTTCCTTTCACATGCCAGATCTTGTAGTGCCCATCAAGGAAAAGTTTTGTATACTTGCAGGCAAGATTGCATATTTGTAAACTGTTAATATTAAATTTTACGTCACAGAAATGTCTTGATCAGTTTAAACCTTCTAGCTAGAATTGTTATCAGGGCCGGCTCAATGCGAGTACGATGTGTGATCATCACACTGGAGCCTAAACAGCCAAAGGCAGCAAAATTGGTTAAAATAAACAAATAAAATTTTCGGAACTCTTCCGCTAATTTTCCAGAGGGCGACAATTGCCTATTTTCACCCTACCTAAAAATGTCTAGCGCTGGCCCTGATTGTTATAATAAATTAATTTGTTAAATATAAATTAATGATTATAACCAATGATCATTATTTGTGTGCTGGGAATCGCCTTTTAAACACAACAAATATTTTGTTTAAAAGAGTAAATGTACCTAAGAAATATATTTGATAAGGAATATTTTCAGATTTTCAGGACATGATAATTGTCCTTTGCATATTTATTTGTAATTTAAGTTGTCTGTTAAAAATTTATACTGTTTTCATAATATTTTCATTAAGGAATGGTGCTGACATGAGCGGATTGGCATGCGTCTTGTCTCTCCTCTTGGATAGGTTTGACAATGATCACTATTTAACAGTTCCACTTGTTGTAGGTGCAGTAAAAACAATAAGACAGCAGGTTATACCCACACTGGTGAGTTGTCATCTTGTTTAGTTCTACAAGATTGTGTCAGTATTTCTCATCACCTCAATGGTGTAGACTTAAAGACAAGGTACAACAAGGCGCATGGAAGCTTGAATAGAAAGATGGTACAATAAAAGAAGAACGTTTCAGCTTAGACCCTTCCTCAACAGACGGGACAATTGAAGAAATGACAAGAAATAGAAACTAGTTCTAAAACTTAAGTGTTCACCATTGTTATTGCCATAAGTTGGGCTTTAAAAGACTTAAAGCAGTTTTCTTTATAAAACAGTTAATATGATTAATCATGATTTTTCATTTAATTCTTAAAACTTTGAAATGATGTTCAATGAATTTAGATTTTGACTCTGTGCAACATAATTTAAGAAATGTGTTTAATTTGAGGAATTATTCAAACTTAAAATTAACTTTAGTTGTATACTGTAATTATTCTAAAAACAAATTTTTTAAATTTATATAAGCCATTTTTAACTGCATTATCTCTTTTTACCCTTGGGTGACAAGATGGGTTAACTTCAGTGTTTAAAGTTATGACATTGGTTAAGTGTCCAAAACATAATTGATATTTATTATTTCACAGGATCAGTACAAAATGTTGTACCAATTGGTCAAGCTGTATAGTGAGAGTGAGAGTGTGTATTATAATCATGGTCACGCTAACAACAGCAGCAAGGGACAAAGTAATCCTGCATTTGTTTCAACAAGTGATGAAGACCGCTATGTGTATGCTAACCTTTAGAAAAATCTCTCTATAACTTTCAAGCCAAGTTAAAATTTATGCACCAATTAATTTTTTGATCACTTATTTTTAACAATTATAATGTATATATACCGGTATTTTTTTTTTTCCATTCAATTTCAAATTTATAAAAGCAACTATAATAATGAATATTCAGTCAAATCTAAACATGATGTGTGTCATCGTAACATGTCTCTGCTTCTTTATTCAAATTCTAAAAATCAAATATTGAGTATTGACTCATTTGTTTATTTTTCTTAGATTCCAGTCCTTTTCTGTAATGCTCATGACAATCCTAACGTAAACTTGTATTATTTCTGTGTTGCTTCTGGTGCCTGAGAAGATACACATTTTATACATTTTTAATTATACATTAATGTAAATTAGAAACTTTTGATGTCCTTTTCTAACTATATGTGATAAGCCTCATGTCATGAAGTTTCAACAGAATTCATTTAATACTTATTAATTTTAAAAAAATTAGATCTATCTACTCTATTCACTTTGACTATTTGTGAATGTCATTTATTATAATTTATCATTTTTATTAGCTTTTTCAATATTACTAAAATGAATCAAATAATTTTTTTTTTTATATGAACAATTAAAATGGTGATCTCACTGCTCATTGGAGTAGCTAAAGTGAGTGCCACCTGGGGTGGAAGAAGCATTTTTGCACCCCCCCTCCCCTCCATTAAAAATGAATTCAGCAGTTGAATAAACATGCTGCCCCTCAATGAATGAAAAAATACCATGCTAAGGGTCTGCTCCCAAGGCACCTCCCCCCAAAAAACCAAAAAATTCCTAGATTAACCCCTACAGAAATAAATTATTATGTAAATGTGATGCTTCTTTTTTTTTTTCTTTCTTCCGCTGATCATACTGATATTTAAGTCACAATAAATGCTAGTGTAATCAAAATTTATTTTTTCTAAATGGCACATTTGATTGTGCTATGTAGAAATCATGACTGCTATTTTTGTCCATTATCCCCACGCGCACCCCATTCCGACACCCAATCATAAATTAATTAGTCACACAGGTTAGACATCCTCACAACATATTGTTAAAAATTCATCACCCCCCCTCCCCCCCCCCCTTTCCTTAAAACTATTTTTTAGATGAGCAAAGTAATTTATGAATGGCCACTTATAATGACAATTTTTTTTGGATAAAAGTTCTAAATTTTATTCATTAAATTTATAATTGCTTTCTTACAGTTCTTTTCAAACTGATGTAATGATTAATTAATTTTTAAAAAGTTCTTTAACATTTTCTGGTCCAAATGTTTACAGATGAATTGGAAATCTACAAAACATTTTTTTTGTGTTGAAAATCCAAACTTTGTTATTAAAAAATATATTTATCTTCTTCCTTACTATTCTCTAATGCAAAAAATATTAATTAAATTTTAATTTTTTTTGTCAGTTTTTTTATTTAAAAAATATTAATTTTTAAAAATTAAATTTATTAAGTGCTGCAAAATTAATTGGAGATTTGGATTCAAAACAACACTAATAACATTTTACTTTGATACATTTATGTATTTTATTTTTGCCTAAAATGATTGATGAAAATTGTTGTATACTTCTTGTTCATGCTGAAGGACACGTGCCCAAATGCTAACTGGATATAAATACTATTTTAATTCATATTTATACAACTTAAATCTTGTTTCATGATTATAACTTTTTAAAGTCATTTTTTTTAAAATATAATAATATTTTGGATCTAAAGCGCTTTAACTTTAACTCTTTTCAGCCTTGATCACATGTCTCAA
Source organism: Lymnaea stagnalis (assembly GCA_964033795.1). Classification (NCBI taxonomy): domain Eukaryota; kingdom Metazoa; phylum Mollusca; class Gastropoda; family Lymnaeidae; genus Lymnaea; species Lymnaea stagnalis. Next base: position 26,915 of record CAXITT010001152.1, on the reverse strand, counting down.
CAAACAAACAAATGGGGGGGGGGGGGGATGCCAGAAGGGTCATGAGCTGAAAAACACATTTTTACTTTGTTAATTTATATTTGTTTTGAGGAGAGATTGTTTCAGTATGGATATTTAAATGGCATATTCATTAGTTTCAACTTTTGATTCCATTCCATTTTTAATTTAATTTTATTAATACATGGTATCAGATTGAAGTTAGATTTATTTGGAAGATGTCCACTCAAATATGACCAACCGACCAGGTGCTCCTTGATTGAGATAGCCCCCCCCCC
>CAXITT010001152.1:3121-26558 GCA_964033795.1 Lymnaea stagnalis | reverse complement strand
GCCCCGGCCTTGCAGCTTGCTGTTTTTCTTACGTTTATGAGATGTGATTAGATGGGGGGGGGGGGTCATTGAGAGGAAACAACTCACAATGTATGACAAAACAATGATGATTTATTTTACAATTAGTTCTAACAATAAGCTAAAAGAACATGAACTTCTCACGCTGACAGTGATAAATGTTTAGTTTTTAATACCACAACAAAACAGAACTGAACACTCGGTGTGTTTCACTATGAAGCCTTGCCTCTGACCAATGGCTTTGAAGAACATTGAACTCGATAACCTTTTGTTTTTTAGAAGATCTTGATGCTGTTGACAGTTACATCCCCTTGGATGTTGAGAAAATTGACGCGGTGAAGGGGCTGGATGCGGTGGTTGAACTCCACAAAGTGTTGGTTGTTGACCGCGATCTGAAACAGAATTTTAAAATGTTGAGCTCGGTGCGCTGAAAGTTTATTGGGCCTGCATTGCAACAGTGGTCGGCTTTAGTAATGGATATCAGAGTGAGGATGAGTGGCGGGGGGGGGGGGGGTAGGGGGGGGCGTTATGCAGAACATTAGAACCTTCCTCTTTCCAAATTTATTACTATTTTAAAGGCTTGGGATTTGGGGGGGGGGGGGGGGGGGGGGGGGGGGGGGGGGGTGTAGGGGGAGGCGTTATGCAGAACATTAGAACCTTCATCTTTCCAAATTTATTACTATTTTAAAGGCTTGGGATTGGCCATTTTCCCATCGATTGAATGGAATAAATCGGATTTATTATTGACTCCGATTCTTTTAATGGAGATATCTTAAATGAGAGAAAAAAAACAATAGAACGTATCTTTCAGGTTTTCAAAACCTTTTATTTTGCTGTGTCACAAACTCACAACCCCTCTCAATTTCAAAAAATTTTTCCATCCCCTCCGACACACTCTTTTTGTTTAAAATTGTAATAAAATAAATAACTATGAAAACAATTCATTTACGGTAGTTTTCCTTATTTAACCTCCAGAAACTCCGCACTATTTTCGATTGGTTTGAGAATTATTTCCTTTGGTGTACAAGCATACTTTGGGTCAAGAAATCATTAGCCATAATCAAGTTTTGTGTCATGTGACATTGACCTACTTTTTCAATTTGCTAGAAACGTTTTTAAAAAAATTAACTAGTACAATTAATGCGCAAACAAATTTTACCCCAAGAACATTGGCTGATATCAAAAGCAAATAACCCTGATTTATGGGTCTTCCCGCACCCCCTGGCAATGCCTCACGCAAAACCAGGGGGTGCGGGCACCCCTGGGCTAAGAACACACCATCCTGTTATATATGGAGCCCGTGGGTTCTCACCTTGTAGCCATGGTGCTCCACGAGAATGAGGATCTCAAAGGGGACATTGTGACTGAAGGGGAAGTAAGGGCTGTGCGTCTCCTCCCCTCCCCACGCACCCCCAGCCTTGTGGGTGCGGACCACCGTGTGGTGGGAGTTGCCGTAGTTGAAGCGGGCGTCAAAGTGAAGGGCCACGTCGTTGGCGTCGAAACTTGGTCCGCACACCAGGTTGACATTGAATCTGTAACACACAGGGTAGAGCATGTCAGGAAAACGTTCAGTGCAACGGAGCACTTAAACTTTCTGGCACCAAAAAAAAAGGTGGGGGGGGGGTAGATTTGGCGCCTGGCTCTAGTTGTGTATTTAATCAGGAGTACAGGGCCGACTCAAGGCGGGTACGATGCGTGATCATCACGCACAATTTGTTAAAATAATTTTTTTTTTTTTTAAATTCTGAACTCTTCCCATAATATTCTAGAGGGCGATAATTGCCAATTTTTCACCCAACCTAAAACTTTCTAGCGATAGCCCCGCAGGAGTAGAATTGTCAATATTTTCTTGCACTACATTTAAAATGTTTAAATTTTACTGAATTAAATCCATCTGAAGACACCTTAAAGTGGCTACATATTTACTTTTGAAATGTTTGTTTTTTCTTAAAAAATGAGAGACTTGATGACAGTGGTCTTATACAGCGCGTTACCCACCTCAAATCTCATTAAGATATTAATAAAACATCCTGGTATTCCGTTTGGCCAATCACTTATCAACTGTTCTGTACCTCTACGTTAAAGTGAGCCTTAACCTAGACGAATACGTGTTCACAACTTTATTTTATTAAATATTATACAAATTGTTACTGCTGTACATATGCGGAAATACATTGTTAGAAGCTATGCTTCAACAAAACCAAAAAAAACAACCAAAAAAGTATGAAAAAAATAGTAACATTACGTAAGCGATGTGACGTTTTCCGATCTTAGAAATGGAAAACCCTAATAATATAAAAATGTAACAGCAAATCAAAGAAACACTGTTAGGGATGGAAGGGCAGAAGGAAAAAAAAAAATCAGAGACGTATGTCTTATTTTAAAATTCGTGTACAAACAAAGTCAATGAGAAAGAGAGATTGAGAAAAATAGAGGAGAGAGAGAGAGTGTGTGTATATATGGATGCAGTGGCGTAGGAAGTCTCATAGATCATAGACGGTCCACCCCGGGGAGCACTTGTATCTTGACATTGAAGGGTGGAATTTGCTGCCAACTTATAGATTTCTTTTGTTAAGGGGGAGTGGCAAAATGTTTTGCCCAACCCGGGTTGGAATGTCCCTATCTACGCCGCTGAGTGGTTGGGTTGGGGTAAGGTAAGTATGTAGGTATGATATATAAGACCGTCAGAGCTAAGAAATACCTGGAGGCTCCATGGCGAGGCACTCCATTTATGACGATTGTCCTGCCAGGAACTAGTCCCCCTTGAATTGGTGTCACAACTGGGACAGACTGTTGAAAGAGATTTTAAAAATGCTATTTGTAAATGAATTGGGGTTTCTGTTGAAAGGGATTTTTTTAAATGACAATGGTAAATGAATTGGTGTCACAATTGGGACAGGCTATTGAAAGGGATTTTAAAAAATGACAATGGTAAATGAATAGGGGTCTCTCCTGGGACAGGCTGTTGAAAGGTATTTTAAAAATGACAGTGGTAAATGAATTGTCAGCAGAAGTCAGTAATTTAAATCGCACCATACAGATAATGTATCGATTCTACGGACTCCTCTTCGACTCCAAACCATCAATGGAAGGAAAGATTCCTGTACTGTCTTTTTTTAGCTAATCATCCAAATATAACAAAATTTGTCCCACAAGTCTGGCACAATATAATGACATTCACATCACTTTATACAATTGTAAGTATTTTTAAATAGCGATTTCACGTGTGTATGACAGCGAAATTGCAGTATCAATGAATTGCATTATTAGACCATTTACTTATATAACTATGACAGATGCCACGGGGGCCTCTTGGTTATGAAGAAGATGTGCCATTTTCGATTTAGGGAATGCAATGTATTCAGTTAAACGTAGACAGGACGTTTACGAAACTGTAACAAGCCACCCAGCTCAAACTCCGATTCCAGTGGGGTTTTATTTTTTGTTTTCGTTCTTATTGCAGCAGATATTTATTCAACGTTAAAAAATTATGAACACATTTAACATGATTTTGACAGTCATTAAAAAAAAAGAAGAAGTATTTTCTTTATTACTTACGGGATTGCTAATCTGAAATGGAAGAGAACATTAGGGTGTGTTAGTGTTTTATTAAGTTACGTCTATACTTATATACTAATCACAATAATACATGAGATTTATTTACATTAAATCTATTTATTAGACGCAGGCAGAATAGAAAATATCCGATCAAAGCTTTGGGATAGGGGCGTCATTTCGGGTCTTTTTTTCAAAGGAAAGGGGGGGGGGTGCGAAACCAAAACTTGGTCGGCTTGTTAACATGTTTGTTATTACTGGAGGCGCCACTGTATGTAGCAATTTAAATAAAACCTGCAAATTCGGGGGGGGGGGAGCAAATACCCTGCCCTACCCAAATGGCGTCCCTGCTTTGGGGACTCCTAAATTTTTATATCGATTATTAGAGAACTTTTGATAGGACTCGGAAAGGGGGAGGGGGGGGTCCAAATGGCGTCCCTGCTTTGGGGACTCCTAAATTTTTATATCGATTATTAGAGAACTTTTGATAGGACTCGGAAAGGGGGAGGGGGGGGTGTGCAAGGAATGAGAGATCCGTGACAGAGTTGTGATTTGATATGACTTGTTGGGGGGTGGGGGGTGTGCAAGGAATGAGAAATATGTGACAGAGTTGTGGTTTGATATGCAGGGGCGTGACGGGGACAACTGGCGCCCTTGGCGTCAGTTAAAACTGAGGTCCTATCAAGCGTGAGAAAATAATTTTTAGCTATATCTAAAAAGACAACAGAATGCAGATCACTGTGCGTCATTTTTAGCCAATTCAATAAAGGTAAAGGAAAAAAATTATCGGGAAAAAGGAATGGAAAAAATATCAAATTCTATGTTCCCCCCTCGCTAATTTTGAGCCTCCACACAAACGGTACCCACTGTTGTTACACCCTCGCTGTTGATGTGCACACCCACGTCAACGCCATTCAAACTCACAGGCTGTAGTTAACAAATACGGCATTTTTAAAAAAAAATATTCGATGTAAAAACATTTGATTCAGATTCTGCGACTTCCCAATTGCAATTAATTTTAATAATATTTACATCTTAATATATTTGAACGAGCTTTGTTATAAATTACAATATTTTAGTTTTTATTTCCCAGGAAGGTCAACGTGTACCATTCTGCCTATTTCTCAATAATTTTTAATGGCATTTCTAACAATAGAAATTTAAGGGCATAATCATTTTTCCATGATTTTTATTTTAATTACATATCTTTTCATTAAATATACTTAAAGAAATGGATGTAAGCATGTAAAGTTTTTTCCCTTTAAATAAATGCATAGGTTATGTCCCATTATTATCATTTCTAATTTAATAGCAAATAAAAACAACTAATTAATTTTAACTACCCTCCGCCGCAGTGGCGCGGCTAGGGTCATGGATGCCCGGGGCGGGTCCAGGATTTTCCCGCCCCTTTCAACGAATATATATATATATATATACACACTTTGACCAAAATGTCGCCCCTGAAAATTAATAACTATAGACATATAAAGATGGTGCCCAATTCAACCCCGTCCCTTCACACTGCAATGAATAATTATCCACTACCTTTCGATCGATTAAAGGGCCCATAACAAATATGCTGTGAGCCTACTTTAAGCTCCGCTGGAGTAACAACAAAATTGACTCTTCTGCTATAAATACATGAAGTTATTATTATTTTTTTCTTTTTAAGGGTTTACAAAATAACGTCTGAAGGGTTTTGAAACACGGCCATGTCACCAACCACTCACCACGTCCACAAAGGCAACCCGGCTGATGGTGACGTCACCATGTATGTACAGGTAACGGACTGATTCCTTAGGGATCCTGTGGTTGAACTCACAGAACAGGGAGTTGTTAACGAAAATCTGAAAGGAAAACACATGGACATGTTCTAGTTTGGGAAAGACACATTGAAATAGTTATATAATGGGGGGAAACGCATTGACATAATTCTAGCATGGGGGAAACGCAATGACATAGTTCTAGTATGTTAAAACATTTTAACTAGAGACTGTTTGAATTTTTTGTTTTAAATAAATAAATTAATTAATTAATTATTTTAGAAATTTTAATATTAAGCGCATTGATCAAAAATAGCTGATGTTCTGGTCATTGTTATTATAATCATTTTTTTGGACAGAGTTTTAAGTCCTTTTTAGCTTAAAGCTAACTTGGCACATTAATGTATCTTTATCGCTGTAACCTCAAACACTATTCTGGGTAAAAAAAAAAAAATACTAGGATTAAAACAAAAGGGGCAATTTCACCGACATACTCACCCCGACCCCCCCCCCCCCCCCACCCCCTCCCATCCTTCCCACATCTGATCACCTACATGATAACCGTGATGTCTGACCACTATCTTCACTTCAAAAGGGGATCCCTTGTAGAATGGGATCCCGCCGTGTTTCTCCTCGTGACCCCACCCGCCCCTTTTGTGGGGTCATTGTTATTATAATCATTTTTTTGACAGAGTTTTAAGTCTTTTTTGCTTAAAGCTAACTTGGCACATTAATGTATCTTTATCGCTGTAACCTCAAACACTATTCTGGGTAAAAAAAAAAATACTAGGTTTAAAACAAAAGGTGCAATTTCACTGACATTTTGAGACTGACCCCCCTCCCCCCACCTCTCACCCCGCACAAGGTCCCATCCTTCCCACATCTGATCACCTACATGATAACCGTGATGTCTGACCACTATCTTCACTTCAAAAGGGGATCCCTTGTAGAATGGGATCCCGCCGTGTTTCTCCTCGTGACCCCACCCGCCCCTGTTGTGGGTCCTGACGACTTCATTCTGGTCCAGTCTGGGGTTGAAGTGCAGGGCCGTGTCGCCGCTGTCGTAGTTGGGGCCCGAGCATAAGTTGATGCTGAACCTGTTGAAAGAGGGTTGTCACGTGTCAGTCAGGCGTCATTGAAAGATCGCATTCAGGCCCACACAGTGAATTGTTATCTTATAAGTTTAGCTCAAAAGCATGAAAATAAAGCCTTTTAAAATATAAGTACATGAAGCTATGTAAATTATGATCGCAAAATGGCATTAAAAGTGCATCTTATGCACGTAATGATACAATAAAAAACAATATGATTCAATCACAAAATTTGCATAAAACAATCTCGAAACTCATTCTTCAATCACTGACTTTATCACACTGTCACAAAACAGATCACACAATCACTGACTTTATCCCACAATCACTGACTTTATCAAAAAATCACAAAATAGATCATATATTCACGAACTGCATCACACATTCACAAAACAGATCACACAATCACTGACTTTAGCACACAATCAGAGAATAGATCACACTATCACGGACTATTTCAAGAAATCCTATCGTACCACAGTCACATCTTAACCTCGAAGACAACTTGCTCCACCGACATATGTTACAAAGATAACATCGGCGTATGCCCTTTCAGATCAAATAGTCGTCGCGATTGCAATTTATAATTGAAATTGTTAGCAAGTCGGCGTAATATTGAAAAAAAATGTGTTCATTAAAGGGGGATATTGGTAAATTCAGTACACTGATCACGTATTTAGCTTAATGTGACAGTTACGGTGGTCACGTAATTAGCTTAATGTGACAGTTACGGTGGTCACGTATTTAGCTTAATGTGACAGTTACAGTGGTCACGTACTTATCTTAATGTGACAGTTACAGTGGTCACGTATTTAGCCTAATGTGACAGTTACAGTGGTCACGTACTTATCTTAATGTGACAGTTACAGTGGTCACGTATTTAGCCTAATGTGACAGTTACAGTGGTCACGTATTTAGCTTAATGTGACAGTTACGGTGGTCACGTAATTAGCTTAACGTGACAGTTACAGTGGTCACGTAATTAGCTTAATGTGACAGTTACAGTGGTCACGTCTACCTGTTGCCGTAGTGTGGCACGACTCCGTCTATGATGATCTCCTTGCCATCGGCCAGCGTGAAGGGAATGTTCGCCGTGTGTGGAACTGAGTACTGAATGGTAGAGATGTAGAGATAAAACATGGCGTTAGACTCGTTCATCAAATATAAGTAAAAAAAACGCTATTCTAGACCAGTATTGCTCAAATTTGGTGGTACACTAAGTGTCCGTTAGTGCTTAGTGTCAAACCCAATCACATCACATACAACGTTGGCAGAAAATTAACAAGTTAACGAATCTCAATGTAAAATGAATGAGATGAAACCTAATCCAATTAACCTCGAGTTTACGCTACACTCCAAGTGCGCGTGTGCTGGAAGTGGTGACAAGCCGTGTTTAAAATTGCCCATTATTTAGCGACCATTTCCGGATACGCCTTTTAAAGATAGTCTGAACGATTTTGTATTTTACATTAAGTTTCCAGTTTCATTGATAATTCAATTTTCAGATAAGAAGACAGTTTGTGTGGTGGGCTGTGGGGGAGGGGGCGGGGAGTGGCAGGATTAAGCTAAAGATAAAAGTGAGAGGATTGTATTGATCTTTTGTGTGTATGCTGAAGAAGTACATAGTGATTCACTATCCTGCACAGCGTGAGTTGGTTAAGAAGTTAAGACACTCCGTGTTGAATTGTCATGAAATATTTAAGAACAGAATCTGCGAGACGGCTTGAATAACAACACGGGGGACATTGAATGAAAACGTTTCGCCTGAATGCCTCCCATCTACAAACACAACAATTTTTAAAAAAAAAGAGTCGTCCAATACGTTAGCAAGATTTATGAATTAAAATGAACAAAATGCATTGAACTCGGTGAAATGTAGTTTAAGACCGTCTCCCAACTTTGCTACAAGAAAAAAAATAGAAGCAGCCAAGATTTCTGAACTTTTTGAACTTAGCATTTACTGAGTGACAGAGGCGTTGCGATGGGGGGAGGGGGGACAGATGTCCCCGGGCGCAAGCTAGTTAGGGGCGCCAAAATGTGATTTGATATTATATTGTTGGTAAAATAATGGGTTTTAGAGTTGAAAAAAAGAAAAGGGGACGCTTTAAAATGGTTCTTGTCCCCGGGCGCGAATCTTGTCCCGGGCGCCAAACACCCTCGCTACTCCACTGCTGAGTGACTTGACCCGATTCATTTAATAAATGTTCTGGGCTACACCAAGATCACCAATCGCCACGAGGACCCCGTTGATGCATTATTTCTCACCCTTGGTCGATAAAGATCTTAACTTTGACACGTTGCTTTATCGATAGACTGTTAATCAGTTTAGTTTTTGTTTAATTTTTGGAACAAAAGTTCTTTTCTAATTTTGGTTAAATTTAACATTATCGTCCATGGCTACCGGAAATTTGATCGAAAGAAATTTCGTCGACGGTAAATTGATCGACGATAATATTATTGTCACCATTATCCCCTGAGCCTCAGAGGCCCTGGTCATGCCCAAAGGAACGTATGACCCTGAACGTGACAGAGTGTTGGAGTCTTATAACTTAAGTTTTATTTTGACGCGTGTCTAAAAGAAGATAGTCACGTGATCGTTAAATTTGGTTGAGTCAGCAACATCAGTCAGATAGCATTGTCTCTTTCCTTTTTTTTTTTTTTTAACAAGCTTGTGAAATAACATGAAAACCCATTCAACTTAAATAATAATGCAACACTAAATGTAGGCTAACTTACGGCCATGTTGAGATATTCCAAAAGAAAACGTTAACAAATTTAGAATGCTAACAACGAAGTCAAACAAACAACAATAAGACGCTATGGAAGTCGTCAATGGTCTCTCCTTGAGTGGCTGCACACACAATCAACACTTAGTTTTATATCACATTCCCCCTCCCCTCTACCCAAACCCCACCCCACATCCGTGACTAAGCTTACTTCAAAATGTGATTACAGGGAGAAACCAAAGGATCTCAAATGGTCAAAGTCTAAGGTCTGTCATATCACCAGGAGCCATCCACTACAGGAACACCCTTGCTAATTTACATCCTGTTTGAAGCAGTTTAAAAAAAAAAAAAAAAAAAAAACTTTTTGGTCGTTATCTTCACATTTCCTCATGGGCACAAACAAACCACTGTGAAAGGAATGTGTGTGCTTGTGGGGGTTTGTGTTGTGGAAATGATTAGGTTTCCTGTCAATCGAAGGACAAGTCCTCATATCACACAGGTCCAAGTCCATGAACATCCGTATACATATATATTTGGTGAATGAATTTTCGGGAAAACGACGACCAGACCAATTCAACTCACAGTGCACGTGTCTTCACGCGAACTAGTCCACTCTAACTACTCCACCCCAGCTACTCTACTGTACTCCACCATTACTAACTCCACTGTAACTAGCTAGACCAGTCTAAAAAATCCACTCTACACTCTAGCTACTCCCACTCTAACTACTGTTACTCTACTCTACTCCACCACAACTACTTCATTGTAACTATACCAATCAAAATTCAACTGTAACTACTCACACTAATTCTCCACTCTAACTGCCCTCACTCTGAGTTCCCACTGTAAATCTAACTACTCCCACTCTAACTACTCTCTCTCTTCTTCTTATTCTTATATTTTAGGGGCCCACGATCATCCTGGTTTAAATTCAGAGTTTGCCTTCTCTTAGATGGGCTGCCGTCCAAGGCTAGCAGAGTCCCATCCACCCGGAGTGCTTGAGATGTTGGCTTTGGTGGGGTTTGAACTCCAGACCACCAGCTATTTGGTTTGAGCCAGTTTAGACCGCTCGGCCACCCAGCACTCTAGCTACTGACACTCTAACTACTCCTCCTCCAACTATTCCCGCTTCGACGGCTCAGCTCTACCCTATCCTATCTACTTGACATGACGAAAACCTTCTTCACACACCGATGCATGATGAACGCTCTTTGAGTGCACCATAGCAAACCTTCTGTGAACCTCTCACGCACTACTCCGTACGCTGCATCCCGCGATAGCGTTATCTGATAAGTCAGACAAGTTCGATCTTGACCATTGTTTCCCGACGTACATCAGAACGTTTCTAACAATGGCTTCCAGATAACTTGATAGCTAATTAACTGCGACATCGAAATACGCCCCTTTAAAAAAAAAAGAAGAAACAAAACTTAAGTTAATTGTGGTTAGTGGGATGCGGGTGGGTGATAGGTCTATTTTAAACAAAAAAATTCAGATAGCTATGGACATCGTTCGCTTTATTTCAAAATAATTATAGATAGCACGATGCTAAATTTAGCTTCTTGGTGTTAACTCGGCTTTTGTGCACACATCTTCTATTCAACACATTATATATTTTTTTAAAACCAGGGATCGCAAACTTAAATGATCCGGGGGCCGCAGGAGGTAAAGTCTGAGTGAGACTGGGCCGCAGGAGGTAAAGTCTGAGTGAGACTGGGCCGCAGGAGGTAAAGTCTGAGTGAGACTGGGCCGCATCAAGTATTCAAGAAAAAAAAGCTATTACAAATTTAGTGAAGTACATCCTTTATACAATGGGCTCAACTTTTATTAATAACACATACAAACATTAATGGTTCTCAAAAACCAGGCTTCACTGTATTCCTCCAACTCCTTGTTGCCACAGATGTGGCAGCTCTACTTCTTTCAGAGCTGAGTAACATTTGGCTTGAGTGAGGAAACAACTGAGACCCACAGGTTATCTTAAAGATGCCCATCAATAAGTTTGGCCCTGAACTTTGACTTGTTAAATTTCATAGTGGAAAAGAGCTTTTCACACACAGGTACTCCCAAAAAGGCACATGAATCTGGAAATCTCAGGAAGGTGGAGGGCAATCCTCTCACAAATATTTTCCATGCTTGTCTGTTTTTCTATTCACCTCCACGAACTTGCACTGAAGTTCAGTCATCCCATTTGAAGCGCAAATAAAAAATGAGGGTGTTGGGGGTGGGGGTTGTGGTATCTTCCACATTTAAGGCGAAATGGTCAGCAAAAATATGAAGAGTGGCTCTGTGTGTTTTGAAGTCTACAAACATGTGATCAAATTCTTCCTGTAGCTTTGCAATGGCATCAGTATACTTACTACGAGTCCATGAATACTTTACATATTGGTAAAGGGCAGAGGTTCTCTGAGAACTATAATACAAGTTTTGTGCAGAATACCCTGACATTGTCATAGGCAACACTGACAAGCTACCCCGATCTTGAAACTTCTTGTTGAGTACATTCAGCTTTTTGGTAATGTCAACAAAACAGCCAAGCCCATGAGCCATTTGGGATCACTAAGTACAGGAACAACCACTCCATTCTACACCATAAAAGTTCTTAAGGCTGAAACGTGTTCAAACAGAAGGCAGGTCCAGGTAATATTTATGTATTATTGATGCGAAGGAAGATGCTGTTGAAGGGAGAATGAATTTCGATTTTTTTTCTTTATCGTAGAAAATGCCTTTTCAACTAACCCTATTTTGAAAGTGAAAGCCTGCTAACTGGCTCGGAAATTCCCTCCCTCGTAAACACTAGCGGCAATTTTAATAGGAATTATTTGAAACTGTGTCAGATTGCTAGAATTTTTTTTAAAAATTAGGGTTGTGCATTACCCACTAACTGACTATTTAATCTTTCATAAAAACCGCCCTTTAGCAACGTCTCATAAAATGCTATAACATAAAAACTTTTAGTCCGTTTTTAAAATTATTTCTACTATCATAATCAACGTCCCAAACACTACAAACATAATAAAACTCATAATTAGACTATTCTATGAAATTCGACTGAAACCGTCACCGAGTCTCACATTATGAGATATGAGAATGGGGGAAACGCGCAGGCCGCATTAACGCTAACATTTGCTATTAGGTAGCGGGCCGCAAAATTTCGTCGTGCGGGCCGCGAGTTTGAGACCCCCTGTTTTAAAGTATCCTTACGGCTAGTGACGAACTAAACCACACGATTTTCAGGCCATTTTTTTTCTGATTTGCTATTTAATTTCATAAGAGTTTTGTGTGTTTAAATATATTATGATGTGCTTATTACAAGCATCGTCTAGCAACAATTCTATTTGATCAAGTCGATATTATGATTATTTTCTTAATAAACACCTATTCACGTCTTGTCTGAAGCTATGCCCAACCATACAACTTTCAAAGCCTAATCTAGAATACATGCATCGGCGTAGGAAGAAGGGTGGGTGCAGGGGCGTCCCCCTCACTCGAAGGATGGGTCGAAGGGTGGGTGGAGGGATGTTCCCGGGTGAAGGGCTGTCCCTCATCCCTCGAAGGGTGGGTGAAGAGGCGCCAACCCATCCCTAGAAGAGTGGGTGAAAGGGCGTCCCCCCTCCCTAGAAGAGTGGGTGAAAGGGCGCCCCCCCCCTCCTTAGAAGGGTGGGTGAAGGGGTGTCCCCGTGGGTAACGGGGTGTCCTCCTTACCTCGAAGGAATGGTGAAGGGGTATCCCCCCTCCCTCGAAGCATTAACCTTTGATGGCGACACATCCAGGTCCACAACATCTATGATATATAGACAGCCATATGATGTTGTCCACGGCATCTATGACACATAGACAGCCATATGATGTGGTCCACGGCATCTACGACACATAGACAGCCATATGATGTGGTCCACGGCATCTATGACACATAGACAGCCATATGATGTGGTCCACGGCATCTGTGACACATAGACAGCCATATGATGTGGTCCACGGCATCTGTGACACATAGACAGCCATATGATGTGGTCCACGGCATCTATGACACATAGACAGCCATTTGATGTGGTCCACAGCTTCTATGACACATAGACAGCCATATGATGTGTTCCACGGCATCTATGACACATAGACAGTCATATGATGTGGTCCATGACATCTATGACACATAGACAGCCATATGATGTGGTCCACGGCATCTATGACACATAGACAGCCATATGATGTGGTCCATGACGTCTATGACACATAGACAGCCATATGATGTGGGATCTTCATGTTTATTGGTTTTCGTTCATAAGGGGCGAAAAAGTCAAGGTCCGCTCCAAAAATAGAGGAGGGGGGTGGTGTTTCACGGATGGTGTCACTACCTCTAGCTTACCCCCCTCCCCCCCAACTGCATAAACGACACGTGAGTGAGGACGCATTTCTTGTCTCATGACTTCGTGTCACTCATTGACGGAAGTGTCCACTTTTAGCTTTTAAATACGAACATTACAATGTTGACGGAAGTTACTTTCTGTGCCACTTGTGGCAGTCCGTTTAACATTTTTTTTAAAAAACAAAATTAACAAACAACAACAGTAAAACGAATAGTTCAACTACTTAAAGGAAACCAAGATTCAAGATGATCCTGCATTTCGCTAAAAAAAAAAATTGTCTTACCATAGGTAGCAGTGGTTATTATTATTATTATTATTATTATTATTATTATTATTATTATTATTATTAATAATAATAATAATAAGCCTAACATCACACATGTCTTCCAACATTCAATCCCACTGGTTTAACGATTGCCACACGTACGTCATCACTCCTTATTGTCATTAGTCCATTCGCGTGCGTCGTGCTGTTTCCGCTGAGTACACGTTTGAGTAAAAAAAAAATTTTTTAAGACACCCCTTTTATAAGGAAAAAAAAAGTACTGCGTTCGACCTTAGGTTAGCTGTCATATGTCAACTGTCAACTTTCTTCGCATCACTTAACAGGTGGTTGTGGGAGAGTGTGGTGTAGGGGCTGGTTCGCCCAGGCAGTGGCGTAGCTAGGGTTTGTGTCACCCGGTGCGGTAAACTCATGGTGTCAACTCCCCCCACCCCCTAGCCCCCCGACTTCCACGATGGATTTCTGTCTTCTTAAAATAAGTCCACAGCATAACAATAGCAAGAACAAACCAATTGAAGGTCATGAGGTAATGTATTTAAAAAATGTAACGACATTAGGTTGTAGTTATTGTTACAATAAATTTACTTTTTTAAAAGCTTTTCTTTCCTTGTATTCAAAGCTGCAAACCTGTCAATCGTCCCCAAGGGGGCGGTGCTAGTGACGTATCGGCGAAAATGTTAATTGTTGCGTATTTCTGGGTTTCAATATATTTGGCTTCCAAAACCCCTTTTTAAAAAGTTTAAATAAATTTTAATTAATTTTTAAAAGATATTAGACCATTTAAAAAAAAATATTGTTTTGTTTAACCTACCATATCAATGGGTTAAAAGTCATTTCTTTTAATGTTTTTAACTTTTATAAATTCATGTACTTAAAATCGCCCGACCACATCGTATTTGGTATCAATCGAAAGCTTTATTTCTCAGAAATTAGATAAATGTAGCTTCCTGTCACTTACGAATATTACCGAACACTTTTAATCGGCGCTGAATCATTTTATTATATGAAATTCGGTTAGATCGAGCAGTTTGTGCTCTTTTAATAGACAATTTTTCAACTTGGTGTCACCCCCTGGGATGGTGTCACCCGGTATGGTCCGCCCCCCCCCCGCACTCCCCTAGCTACGCCACTGCGCCCAGGGTGTCACCTTTCTCTTAGTTTTGTGAGGCGGCATTTTCCGCCACTTGCATAATCTTTTTTTTCGTGGAAAGTGGGCGGTAAAAATATTTCCCAAAACTTGTGCGGCCCTAACCCTAAAACTAACCCTAACCACGCGACTGAACTAACCCCCGCAGTCCCAATCAAAAGTGACCAGGCATCGCGAGACTATGTTAAGAACAGGACGTCCAGGGCTTGCACGAAAAAACGTTAGGGAAATCCACACTCAGACCACACGCCAAAAATAAAGTTAAATATAGAAAAGGGGACATTCAGGCGTCACATGCCAGCGTTGACAACAGCACATGTGATTCTTATTGGAAGTGGCAGTTGAAGTGTTAAAAATCAGTCTCTAAACTGTTAAATTATTTGTCACTTGTATAATTTAAGCTGAAACTAATTGACAGGGGGCGCCGAGTGATGATGTCATACCACCTTTCTTGAGTTAGAATCTTAAGCCAAAGCTAGGAGATCTTTGGGCGGGGCGCCGAGTGATATCATACCACCTTTCTTGAGTTAGACTCTTAAGCCAAAGCTAGAAGATCTTTGGGTGGGGCGCCGAGTGATATCATACCACCTTTCTTGAGTTAGAATCTTAAGCCAAAGCTGGAAGATCTTTGGATGGGGCGCCGAGTGATATCATACCACCTTTCTTGAGTTAGAATCTTAAGCCAAAGCTAGAAGATCTTTGGGTGGGGCGCCGAGTGATATCATACCACCTTTCTTGAGTTAGAATCTTAAGCCAAAGCTAGAAGATCTTTTGGTGGGGCGCTGAGTGATATCATACCACCTTTCTTGAGTTGGAATCTTAAGCCAAAGCTAGAAGATCTTTGGGTGGGGCGCCGAGTGATATCATACCACATTTCTTGAGTTAGAATCTTAAGCCAAAGCTAGAAGATCTTTGGGTGGGGCGCCGAGTGATATCATACCACCTTTCTTGAGTTAGAATCTTAAGCCAAAGCTAGAAGATCTTTGGGTGGGGCGCCGAGTGATATCATACCACATTTCTTGAGTTAGAATCTTAAGCCAAAGCTAGAAGATCTTTGGGTGGGGCGCCGAGTGATATCATACCACCTTTCTTGAGTTATAATCTTAAGCCAAAGCTAGGAGATCTTTGGGTGGGGCGCCGAATGATATCATACCACCTTTCTTGAGTTAGAGTCTTAAGCCAAAGCTAGGAGATCTTTGGGTGGGGCGCCGAGTGATATCATGCAACCTTTCTTGAGTTAGAGTCTTAAGCCAAAGCTAGAAGATCTTTGGGTGGGGCGCCGAGTGATATCATACCACCTTTCTTGAGTTAGAATCTTAAGCCAAAGCTAGGAGATCTTTGGGTGGGGCGCCGAGTGATATCATACCACCTTTCTTGAGTTAGAGTCTTAAACCAAAGCTAGGAGATCTTTGGGTGGGGCGCCGAGTGATATCATACCACCTTTCTTGAGTTAGAATCTTAAGCCAAAGCTAGAAGATCTTTGGATGGGGCGCCGAGTGATATCATACCACCTTTCTTGAGTTAGAATCTTAAGCCAAAGCTAGAAGATCTTTGGGTGGGGCGCCGAGTGATATCATACCACCTTTCTTGAGTTAGAGTCTTAAGCCAAAGCTAGAAGATCTTTGGGCGGGGCGCCGAGTGATGATATCATACCACCTTTCTTGAGTTAGAGTCTTAAGCCAAAGCTAGAAGATCTTTGGGCGGGGCGCCGAGTGATGATATCATACCACCTTTCTTGAGTTAGAGTCTTAAGCCAAAGCTAGAAGATCTTTGGGCGGGGCGCCGAGTGATGATATCATACCACCTTTCTTGAGTTAGAGTCTTAAGCCAAAGCTAGAAGATCTTTGGGCGGGGCGCCGAGTGATGATATCATACCACCTTTCTTGAGTTAGAGTCTTAAGCCAAAGCTAGAAGATCTTTGGGCGGGGCGCCGAGTGATGATATCATACCACCTTTCTTGAGTTAGAGTCTTAAGCCAAAGCTAGAAGATCTTTGGGCGGGGCGCCGAGTGATGATATCATACCACCTTTCTTGAGTTAGAGTCTTAAGCCAAAGCTAGAAGATCTTTGGGCGGGGCGCCGAGTGATGATATCATACCACCTTTCTTGAGTTAGAGTCTTAAGCCAAAGCTAGAAGATCTTTGGGCGGGGCGCCGAGTGATGATATCATACCACCTTTCTTGAGTTAGAGTCTTAAGCCAAAGCTAGAAGATCTTTGGGCGGGGCGCCGAGTGATGATATCATACCACCTTTCTTGAGTTAGAATCTTAAGCCAAAGCTAGGAGATCTTTGGGCGGGGCGCCGAGTGATATCATACCAGCTTTCTTGAGTTAGAGTCTTAAGCCAAAGCTAGAAGATCTTTGGGCGGGGCGCCGAGTGATGATATCATACCACCTTTCTTGAGTTAGACTTTTAAGCCAAAGCTAGAAGATCTTTGGGCGGGGCGCCGAGTGATATCATACCAGCTTTCTTGAGTTAGAGTCTTAAGCCAAAGCTAGAAGATCTTTGGGCGGGGCGCCGAGTGATATCATACCACCTTTCTTGAGTTAGAATCTTAAGCCAAAGCTAAGTGATCTTAAGTTCATTGTCACGGTAGCACTCGTTGCATACACGTCATTCATGTGCCCGTGGCGTAGCTAGGGTTAGTGGCACCCGGGACAAGCACAAACATTTTGCCGCCCCTTCCACAAAAACAAAAACTAAAAAAAAACCTCGGTAGTTTCCGGAAAATGCCACCCCAAAATTGACAAGGAAGAAGTTCCCCCCCCCCCAGGTGGATCGGCCCTTAACCCCCCCCCCCCTTATACCTACGCCCATGGCTTGCCTTGTTATTTATCTTGATAGCTAGAAAATATTTTTGTAAAAACGCAATTTGATGCTCTCTAGGAAAATGTGATGAATTTAAGAATTTAGGTGTATTAAAAAATGCTTCAGGGGTGTATTATAAGTTGAAGCCAAGTGTTACAGGTAAACGCAGAATAGCAGAATGTTAGGGGTGGGGAATATTAAGTTTATAGCTTTAAATACAAGATTAAATATTTTTTAATCTTATGAGTATGACCGTGTCCCTCTACAGCTGCACACATGGAATGAGATAGCAAAAAACGAGGTAATGTGGAATTATTACACACACACTGAATACACTTTTTCCAGTTTATCTGTATATCTATTTCAAATCATTTCACCTTGACCTAACTCCACTACGTCTATGTTATCTCACATTCGAACTTAGAAGCAAGGACGTAGCACTAGTCCTATCAGAAAGTGGAAGGAGAATGGTCATACCACAACTGTTGGAACAATCCTCATGGCAAGGGATTTCCTCCCCACGCATGTATCTCAAGTAACCAGGCCAGCCTTATCTTCTAGAGCTCATGTTGTCATGTATCATCATAACATTGAAGAAAAGGGAATTCAATTTTCTTCCTTGTTTAGAGATAGACGTTGGCAGTACACAACGTAAAGGATTTAAATATCCAACTCAGATGTCGTGAGGACTACTAAAGAAATCCAACCCCCCCCCGCCCCCCCCCCCCCCCCCCCTCACTTACAAACCTTCTCAGAAATCCATTTCGACTTTGACATTGGAATACGGCACAATATTTTATTGGCGAGTTGTCTTTTCATCTGAGCAAAAAGAAAAAGTCAAATATTCTTGGATTTCATAAAAAAATATATTTAAAAAGCTCATTTTCAGAATGGGTCAAACACAAGAATCCCATCAAAATCAGATTTTTTTTCCTAACGACAATGGTGTTTTTTTTAAAAATTAGCGGTATTACCTATTTACCAATCGCAATGATAAGATTTTCTCTTCCCATTTTTTTTTCTTTTTACTTAAATTGCACTTTTGATTTGTAATATCCCTTGTTATAATTGTAATTCATTTTCGACTATATGTTTAGCGCCCCTTACAATTCTGACCCATATTCTTAGATTACGATTGTAACACATACTATTCAAAAAAAAATTAATATTATTATTTTTTAAACCCAAAATCCTTCTAACATTTGTCCAGCTCAAAGTCTAGTCTAGTCCCCGACATGTCACCGGTGTCATGGAAATATAATCTCTCACCCCCCCCCCCCCCCCCCCCCCCCCCCCATTTTGTGTATTTTTTCTGAATGTGCTTGCCTGCCTTCGATATACGATTATAAGATTTTTTGGTGCAGTCTGTTTGTTTTTTAAAATAGTAGTGGTATTTAATTTTTTTACATTGAAATGTCCTATAAATTTTACATTTACGGGCTATACACCATGGCTTCTCAGCCTGTGGTGTTCGCACCACTGAATTTTAAGTTTTGCCATCAATTGAGATGGATATCTATTAACTGGACTGGTAGATCTAAGGTTGGGTTGTCGTCTTGTTCAGAGCATGGCGACTTTTAAAATGTTTCTATTTGGCTCCCTTGTGGCTTTCAGTGAAGACTGAGAATGCTGTCTTGGTGTAGTTTGCTTTCAGTTTCCGCTTTTCATGGTATGCACCTAGCCCAAACAAACCTTCGTTAAGACCCCTTACACCTAACGTGTGTGCCGGCAGGTATGCCACATTACAAGGTCATCTGCACGGTGTGCCTTCTCCACTTGCAGCTCGTCCGTAGGTCGTTGCTTTATGAATAGGGTACAGCTCAGCGACAAACCCTTGTGGAAGCTCTTCTTCCAGGACAAACTTTGATGAAAATATTCACTTGTATTTTGGATAGTGCGATTGCCGTGAATACCTTCATTGTTGGACTTCCAGAGTAAACCTTTCCGCCAGACTCTGTCACAGGCCTGCTGGGGGGTCGACAAAGGCTGCTGTGGTGAGTTTTATCTTGGAAGACATTAATTTAGGAACCTTTGGCTAGGACGGAAGATTTTATCATCCATACGAAGTCCAGCTGTTGCTGAAGAGTTTATCATCCATACGCTGTCCAGCTCTGACTGAAGAGTTTATCATCCATATGAAGTCCAGCTGTTGCCTAAGAGTTTATCATCCATACGAAGTCCAGCTGTTGCTGAAGAGTTTATCATCCATACGCTGTCCAGCTCTGACTGAAGAGTTTATCATCCATATGAAGTCCAGCTGTTGCTCCTTGTTTCTTGTTTCTAGCCACCAACAGAGGCGATCTTTGGTCATTATCTCTGCAAGTTTGACAATGCAGCAAGTCAGACATATTGGTCTACAGCTTTTAGCTTCATCTGAAAACTTTCATTCTTATTCATATTTGTGCTATGAAAGCATTTTCCAGATTTTTAGGAATTCCACTTTTGCTTCAAGCACTGTTTATAATATCCAGTATTGATTTTTTTTCCTATGTAGGTCCGAACTCTCTTTTTGGACTTTAGGTCATCTATTAGTGATTGTTCCCTGTCTGTCTTTTTGTTTGCCTTGCAAAATGTTTATCAAATATTTTTGCTTTCCCTTTGATCTTACCCTATTTTTTTTTTCGTTTTCATAATTTGGGTCAGATCTCCGCCTTTCACTCAAGGGGCATCTTAGAAGGAACCACGCCCCACGCCCTACCATGCCCCACGCCCTACCATGCCCCACGCCCAACCATGCCCCACGCCCTACAATGGCAATCGCCCTACCATGCCCCACCATGACCCACCATGCCCCACCATGCCGCACCATGCCCCACCATGCCACACCATGGCCCACGCCCTACCATGCCCCACCATGCCCCACCATGCCGCACCATGCCCCACCATGCCACACCATGCCCCACGCCCTACCATGCCCCACCATGCCCCACCATGCCGCACCATGCCCCACCATGCCACACCATGGCCCACGCCCTACCATGCCCCACCATGCCCCACCATGCCACACCATGGCCCACGCCCTACCATGACCCACCATGCCACACCATGCCCTAGCATGCCACACCATGGCCCACGCCCTACCATGCCCCACCATGTCCCACCACGCCCTACCATGCCCCACCATGTTCCACCATGCCCCACAATCCCCTACCATGCCCTACCATGCCCCACCATGCCCCATGTCCTAGATTTATCCTTGTGTAGGTTTAATTCTATAGATGTTGCAGCATCTATTACGTCTGGGCAGTCACTGTCTCTAAACAGGAGAAGCGTTATCATGTACATCACTCTGGGTGTTTTTTTCCTCTCCTTCATAGTCTCATAAACCAATCACACTTTGTGGTGCATTTGCAGCGTTTACATGGCATGATATAATATCACATGATCAAGACGACGTGACAGGTTTCAAGTGTTTATTAAAACCCACTTACTAACAGCATATCAACGGATTTTCCTCCACTTAACAGTGTGGTTATTGTTTGAAGAATAAATAAAAATTTTTGTTATTTTTGCTGGAAAGTGGGGGTCTGTTAGTTTGTTAGGTTAGTGATGGACCATGCTATTCATGCGCCCTCTTTAGTAATGACCCACATCGCAGTCATTCAGTGGGAATTAAGCATGACCCCATAATATCTTTGTGTGAATCGGCACAAAAAAGATTTAGAACCCCTGGTCGTGATATTCAAGAATAAGAAAATATTTGAGTGCGAGGTTGGGGGTGTGGTGTTGGGGGTGTAGGGTTTGGGTGTGGGGTTGGGTGTGTGGGGTTGGGTGTGTGGGGTTGGGTGTGTGAGTTGTGGGGAGATATCTGTGTTTGACGATACTTTCAGTGCATATTAGTACAATGCGCGATGTCAGTGTGATGAATGAATCTGTCCCCTTGTAAGCCATATCGAGGGAATGTCTTTGATTTAAACACACTAAAACATACGGTGAACGATCTTTCTCTTTCTGTGCCCCCAAACAATGGAATTCTCTCCCATTACACATCCGAGGTATACCGACCATCCCAGCCTTCAAAACTGCCCTCAAGACCCATCTCTTAAAACTCTACTACACCGATTTATTCTCACCCACCCCTCTGTAACCGATAAACATCGCTCGATGCTGCTGGGTGCTGTCCATGGCTGGACAGGGGTAGATAGTACTTTGGTGGGTGAGGTCAATGGCTGGACAGGGGTAGATAGTACTTGGGTTGGGTGCTGACCATGGCTGGACAGGGGCAGATAATACTTTGGTGGGTGATGTCCATGGCTGGACAGGGGTAGATAATACTTTGGTGGGTGCTGTCCATGGCTGGACAGGGGCAGATAATACTTTGGTGGGTGCTGTCCATGGCTGGACAAGGGCAGATAATACTTTGGTGGGTGCTGTCAAGCTTTTTACTAATTGTTGTTTTTAAATGTATAATTTTCTTTAATTCCTAATTTATTATGTGACGCGCAGTGAGCCTAGCCTAGACTGAGGAACTGCGCTATATAAAACCACATTAATAATAATAATTATTATTATTACTAATAACTATGATAACGTGGGGAAAAATACTACAGTTACTCAAACATAAACTGATATATATTTCATATTTAGACGGAAGTCGTCAGGCACTCCATGAGAATGCCTGGATTTAACACTTTGTCTTCAACATGTATATATGTATGGCATCTTTCCGTCTGCGGGAGACGATAGATTATCTTTATTGCTTGCAGCTCTTGGTGTGGCTCGTGAGACCAATCCTCGAATGTCAGTATCTGTTACATTTTCCGCACACATTTTCAACATATGCATTAATTAAAATACGCACATATAAACACACACACCAAATATTATTCCGAAAATGTAAGTACTATTAAGCACATTAAGAAAATGTTACTTCAATAGATGTGTCCTTTCATCACAATTTCCCTTGGATACGTGACTACAGAGACATCGTCTCAACGCCATTTTTATTTTTATAATTCTTTTATAAATTTTGATTTTTTTTTTTTTGTAAATTATTATTTTTGTCATTAAAAAAATCATTATTATTTTTGTCATCATTTTTATATTAATATTTGTTTAGAGCTGAACAATTTTTTTACGTGACTACAGAGACATCATCTCAACGCCATTTTTATTTTTATAATTCTTTTATATATTTTGATTGTTTTTTTTTTTTTAAATTATTATTTTTTTCATTAAAAAAATCATTATTATTTTTTCATCATTTTTATATTAATTTTTTTTTAGAGCTGAACAATTTATTAATTAATAAAACCTTTCACTGCAAATGGACAATTTATACTAGGGGCTCTTCCAGCAAGGGAAAATTGTAGCTTTAAAAGTTTTATATAATCTCAATTTGGTTTTTTTTTAAAAAGGGGGCCAAACTGTGTATTCTGTAGATTTAAAGTTTTTTTTTTCATCGGTTGTCTCCCGTCTCCTGTGGAACAGGACCAGTGCTACCACACCTTGGGATCTGGGGAATAATTATAAAATTATAAAGAAATCGGGTCACGGGAAAAGAAGTTAATAAATCTCAGATGGATTGCGAATCTAGACTTTATCATTTCTCAGGGTTTTGAATATCGCGGGAAAACGGGATCACAACACCTCTAAAGCTTATTTGAGAGGTTGGTGACCAGTAACTAGCTGCAGTCTTTCTTTCAGATAATTTCCTCGAGGGGGGGTTCAGATTTTCATC
>CAXITT010001151.1:102873-155444 GCA_964033795.1 Lymnaea stagnalis | reverse complement strand
GAACAAACCAGAGGAGGGGATAGTGTAGTTGTTTGCGTAACCGAGGGAGGAGAGAAACAGTGACTGTATGCAAAACAAGCGTGGTTGGGAGGGTGAATTAAAAACTGTTTACAAAATATGTATAACACATCAGACTTAAGGCTTTGTTTTCACAAACATATATACACCAACATTACATTAATTTTTTTGTTTAGAATTAAAATACAATAAAATTATTAAGAAACTATTATGACTGAGGAATACCTTAATTAAAACATCTGTAGAGTTGCAATTGATGTATTTATAATATTAAATGAGTTTAACTATAATTAATTTAGCACACACTATGTAGCTATAATTAACACAAACGATTCTTAAAATATGGTTTCCAGTACACGATGAACATTTTTGTTGACTCTTTTTCATTTTAAACAGTTTGTTTTTGGTACATATTTAAATAGTGTTTGTTAAATAATTATTTTTAAAAAAAAAAGTTTTAAATAAAATTAATACAATACAACGACAGTTGCCTTACGATTGAGAGCGTCCTGCAGCTCGCCCAGTCGGCCAAAAGATGTCTGACTAGTGTTGAGTTTGCGTAAAATAACCTATTAAACAAAATTAAAAATTAAATTTTAATTTAAAACATATTAAAATGTAATTTATCGAAAAAAGTGTGTTCAATAACAAACATCTAATAGCTTCATGATTGTTCTTAGATAGGATGCATTGTTTAGATAAATTAATCTCCAATCGGGCAACAAGTGTCACATTTTAAGTGGGTCCTTAAAATATCAAAGAAGAGAAAGAACAAGAGTTTTGTTTCAATAGTAAATCGTAGATGTCAACAAGAAAGAAGGGGTTTGGGGGGTGGGGTGGGCATTATCGGCTTTAAATAAAAGCAACCGCGTTATACTCATAAGAAAAATAGTTATTGCAAATACAAATGATCACGAACAATTAATATAAGGCTTAGTTTTTCTTACGGTGTGAAGGAAATAATGTATGCATCATGGAAACCATGTTGAATGTTTGCTTTACTGCTTGGCATTGTTAAACTTATCATTCGTTTTATATATTGCATCCCTATTGGAAGGGATCGAATGTGACAGAAAACTGGTGTACACGTTATTTAGTGCTACATACCTTTTGGTCAAGCTTTTGAATTAAAATTAAATTTATTTTATAAACGTTATCTCATTGTTTCCTTAAAACTACATAAGAAAGTAGGACAAGAATACAAATCCGCTTGAAAACAGTTTTGAAAAAACTTTAATTGGAATTGTTTTATTTTAAAGACTGTTTTACAAATTAAAAATATGTCCCAGAAATCTAAGATATATCTCACTCTATATTTAAATATATGAAAAACTTTATAATTATCTCCCATTTCAAAAAAAAATATATTTGCATATACTTTTCTATTTTTGTTTTAATATGTAAGAATAAAAGAATATTTAAATTAAATTAACATATACAACAGTAATGCACTGCAGTTGTGAGAACTCTGATTTATTATATATAGTAATTTTTTTTGGAACAGTATGTTTAAAAAAAACATTGTTATTCAATAGTTATATGGCCTAGTTCAAATTGTGCAGTCAACTTACATCGTGAGTTTGGAGACATGGAGTTCGCTTGCTTTACTTTGGACTAGTTCAATTAGTGCTGTCAACTGACATTAATGCTGTAAACTTACAAAGCGAGTTTTGAGTTATGGAAATTGATTGTTTTAGTTTAATAAATTTTAATACTTAACATTAAATGTAAATGTACCTTTAAATTATATTGTTTTAATTCTGTCGGTCAGGTCTTTTAAATGTTGTTAAGTATGTTCATGGTGTATTTTCATTAAACTCATGATTTTTGCTTGAGACTTCAAGACTGACAAGTTGTGATTAATATCAGGTTATTTCTATTTGTTCTACTAGTTTTAGGAAACATTCTTCTGGATTTGATTAAATATTGTGTCAAAGTTTATGGAAATGACAATGTGTAATTTATTTGAAGAACGTTATAGCAGTTTTACACTTCAAATAAATATTTCTTTGAATTATTATTATTATTTTTACCCGATTTGAAGGAAGTTTTTGTAAAAAATTGATGTTTATAATAATTTGAGTAATATAAAAACATTATTTCATTATTTTCCTTGAAAAAAATTATGTCAGTATTTACAAAACGAACTAAAAAAAAATAAAATTAATTTCATTCAAAATGCCATGGTTCTGAATGCTGTCTTATATTGCGACTGCATACTTCTATATTTTATAAAATGATAAGTCTTGACATTTATTTTGAACCTTTAAAAAAACAAAATAGATAGGGAATACCTAAAGCATTTCGTTTCAAGGGACATAATCAATTAATATTTCTTATTTTAGTATTTATTATTAAAGTGTGTGAAACATTGTATTTGATATGTAATCTAGTTGTTATATTTTTAAGAGCCATCTAAAATAAAAATATATATTGTCCATTTAAAATTTTATTAGATTGTTTTTAAAATTATTTATATTCTTATCAAAACTATGAATTTAATGTTCTGTAGTATATAAATATAATTATGAAATGACAAATTTTGGCATCAACAATTTGAACTGATTCTTTACCTGGAAACCTCTCCACTTTGACCCTTACTTGTTGGGATCCGATTAATTTAGCAACCATTCAAAACCCATTGTCCTCCGAATCTCCCTCTTTTGCCACAATGCTGTTATGGCACAATATCTAACTATCCTTTCCTCTCTTTGTTTCCCTTCCTATATGTTGCCTTTCTCTTTCGCCTCATCTCCCTGCACATTAATGCCATTAGCAGATCCTCGTTTTATTCATTAAAAAACAAACACTGTTTCTAATCATCCCATTTGTTATGACATCGAGGGGTCAAAGTTCATTTTTGTGTTTAAGACTCATTAGCTTCACTATCCTTCCTATCACAATCTGTGCAAACAATTTGTTGACAAAGGCGTAGCTAAATGTTTGATGACATTGGCGTAGTTAGAGTAATCGGTTACAGTGGCGTGACTAGAATGTGTGTTTGACTGAGACGTAGCTAGATAACACACATATTCTGGTAAAGGTCTGAGATTACTCTCTCATTACCTCGTATAGTAATTTCGACCAGGTCTTTCTGCTAAGCTGAGCCTAACAATATTATCCTCACAAAGGGCTCTCCAACAGCCCTGGCTCCCTCAGGGACATCTAGTAAGTGAATCCGGTCAACAGCTGCGCTAATGTCTCCGGGACCAGGCTGCACTGCCGGAAGCCAAGATCCCTGTTGTTATCCAGCCGCCAGAAATATTTGCCAATTGAACAATGCTCCGTGCGCATTTGCGTCACTAACCTTTGCTGTCTGCGCCTAACGCCCACCATGGGTCTTGTTTAGCAGTTTGCAGAAAAGATGCCTCTAGGAGTCGTGCTGTCTGCCTACTACCTTTACCGGTTTTCGTCAGAGTGTCTCATGACCATTGACGTTCACATGACCTTGGATACACTGCACTGTGACCTTGACTCTTACTTTACTGAATTAGCACACGTCATCAATGATGACGTCAACTAAGTGGATGGTGTCTAGAATGTTTCTCAAGATCTAAGAGAAGATCTCGAGTCCGAGTACACGATCTCATCGAGCACAGCGTGTTCCATCTCTTTTAATACACTCTCTCTAGGGCCCTGAGAATAGTCTCAAGCTCCGCATCGAAATTTGATGCTGCAGGCATCATTCGGTGGTCCTCCTGCTGGGTATAGTATGAGCGTCCCAAACCCAGAGGTTCTTCTCTCAGATTGACGGAGCCGTGCTTGAACACTTTCACTGGTATTTTAGAAAACACAGCCTTGGTCTCTGGGGCAGCCACTTTCTGCATATGTTCAGGGCTACGTTTTGTCACTCCTGCATCGGTCAAGGTCAACTGTATGAAGGGACATAAGGTTTTCGCATATGGCGGATTGACTGGGATTAGGGTCAGACGTTCTCTATTGCAACGGAGGGCGACTTTTCTCTCAAGCTCCACGACCTGGTCAATTAAAGAGGATCGCTTTAGTCTCATGCCAGCCACCCAGTTTTCTTGCATCTGAAACGACGGATTCTTCATATTCAGCCATCGGTACCTCTCTACGGTACTTAATATTGCTTTTCGCCTCCTTATTTGTAATGGTTCTACATTGGCCAAGACCTCTAGAGCAAATGTGGGTGTGATTTAGAATGCAGATACAAATCGGGGGGGGGGGGGGGGGGGAAGGGGGGAGGTGAAACGGGGGAGTAGGGTAAAAATATTGTGTGCTTTTTCATTCATAAAAGAAGTTAAAATTAACAGGGATGTCGAAATATCTGTAATGTTGGTCGTATCCTGAAAACGAATAGTATTGCTATAAATGTGTTCGTTTAACAGTCAAGTGTGTTTAAATCTTTAATAAAGAACATTTAAAAATATGTTTCATAGCTGATATTATCTACAATTACATGAAAGTTTATTTCTTTTTTTTTAAAGTTACTTTCACTTAACAGAAAACAGAATTCACCACGAAAGGCTTTATTTGTTTTACAAACACAACATTGGGAACACTTTTTAAATTGAAAAAACATAAAAACATAAATGAAGAAAATGTAATAACAGAGAAATAACATATTTAAAACTTATTTATAGTTAGTTTTATTTTTTATATCATTTTAAATATTTATTTATTAATGTAAATATAGCCACATTATGTAACTGTAATTTACACTAACTATTATGCAATAAGATTTTTTCTGTACACGATATTTATTTTTTTATTGTTTTGTTAAAATGTAGGTATTTTTCTTTTGTAAATATTTTAATGCACATTCTAAACTATTTTTTGTTAAATCATTATGAAAAAAAAAGAAAAGTTAAAAAAAAAAAAAGGTTAAAATGAAAAACATTGAAATAAATTGCAATGACAGTTGGATCTGCCTTGCTAACAATTTAAACATTAATTAAATAATAATTAACGTTTCTGCTTATCCACAATATTTTTCAATTTTATACGGTTTTTTTTAAGAGCATAAAAGACGATTCCTTTTTTTTCAAGGGAAACAATAAATATCGTTTAATTTAAAAAAAAAATGACATAAAATTCAGTATAATGAGTGAGATCTTTTTTTAACTTTCGTTACAAATGTGTAATTTTTTAATGTTACAATAAGAAATTAATCAAATAGTCCTTAACATATGTAAAATTAATTTAACTCTCAAATTATAAGTGTTTTTTACGAAACAACAACATTTCAAATGTAAGGGAAATTTATTGCAAACAAACTATGCTTAACCATTGGTTGTGAATTGCTCCAAAAATCTGTCAAAGGCGATTGCGTTTTTCAGGTGGTAGTCCACTTGATATCGATCCTTATCATTAGGGATACAATGATAATAAACAGGCTGTAAGGTGAACAATTTTAACTGTTTAAAGTAATTATATGCGCGAACACCCACCTAACATTTATGACACATTAGTCCTGAATTTTTTAAATACTTGTTAAAAGTAATCCCTAAAAAAATTATGCATTTGTCAAATTTAAAAATACTCCACAAAATGTCACAAATTCAATACCGACACTGTCTACTCTTCCCCTCCACACCAATATATGTATACAAATAATTTCCATGTATATTATTATTTTTTTTTTATGTTTAGCTAGTGTCCGTCACACGCTGAAGAGGGGGTTTGGAATTCACAAGACGATTGTCCACAAGGCCTGATATTCTTCTTCTAGGATTATGCATTCCAACGACACATGGCCCCTCTCATCGCCGCTGGATAGCCTTGTGGATGATACAGCTTGGCACCTGGGGCGTCAAAAGTGTTGTTGGAGTGTTTCAATGTATTAATGTAATCTGCCTACGAGAGTTTCCATTCTTTTACGTGATTTGCTGGTTAATAATAATAATAATAATAATAATAATAACTATTGCTCATATATAGTGCGGTATCTAAACCTAGGATTGGGCTCAATGATATGTACATAAAATAATAAGTAAAAGAGACATTATCATGATATTAAAATAAATTATATAAAAGAAATAAAAGGCAGCATGGAGCCAAAAAAACAAAAGCAAATGTATATTCACCCACCCACACCAGAAATTGTACAAAGCAAACCATGGACGGCAGTAGGCAAGATCGTTTATCAGTCAGAGGAGGGGAATAAGTCAGGGTAGTTTAATTTAAAAAGATGTGTTTTAAGAGCAGTTTTGAGGGCCTGTGTGGTTGGTATATTGCGAATGTGTAGTGGCAATAAATTTCATTGTTTGGGGGTGCAGAAAGAGAAAGATCGTTCACCATATGTTTTAGTGTGTGTCTTGGGAAAGGACAGAATACGCGTGGCTGCGGAGGAACGAAGCTGTCGAATGGATGAATAGACAGAAAGAAGTTCATTTAGATAGGAAGGGCAGGAATCAAAATACAAATTTGTGACAGAAAACAGACATCTTGTAGTCAATGTATGCCTGTATAGGTAGCCAGTGAATGGAATGGAATAACTAGTTCATAAGTGTATCTTTAAAACGTCACTTAACTAAAAGATATGTCATGATTACAGTCAAGCTATGTGATCGTAGTCATATGGAGATATTGGTGTGTTTTGAGGTACTGTTCAATGATGCTATGGTTCCGTTGGTTAGAGTCAAGCTATATGATCGTAGTCATATGGAGATATTGGTGTGTTTTGAGGTACTGTTCAATGATGCTATGGTTCCGTTTGTTACAGTCAAGCTATATGATCGTAGTCATATGGAGATATTGGTGTGTTTTGAGGTACTGTTCAATGATGCTATGGTTCTGTTTGTTACAGTCAAGCTATATGATCGTAATCGTATGGAGATATTGGTGTGTTTTGAGGTACTGTTCAATGATGCTGTGGTTCCGTTGGTTAGAGTCAAGCTATATGATCTTAGTCATATGGAGATATTGGTATGTTTTGAGGTACTGTTCAATGATGCTATGGTTCCGTTGGTTAGAGTCAAGCTAAATGATCGTAGTCATATGGAGATATTGGTGTGTTTTGAGGTACTGTTCAATAATGCTATGGTTCCGTTGGTTACAGTAAAGCTATATGATCTTAGTCATATGGAGATATTGGTGTTTTGAGGTACTGTTCTATGATGCTATGGTTCGTTGGTTACAGTCAAAGCTTTATGCTCGTAGTCATATGGAGATATTGGTGTGTTTTGAGGTACTGTTTAATGTTGCTATGGTTCCGTTGGTTACAGAAAATAAACTTTATCTTCATTCCGTACCTTCTAGATCAGTGGTTCTCAACCTTTCTAATGCCGCGACTCATGTATACAGTTCCAAATGATGTGGCGACCCCCAACCATAAAATTATTTTCGTTGCTACATCATAACTGTAATTTTTCTTAAGTTATGAACCGTAATGTAAACATATGATATGCAGATTTTATTTTTTATATTGTTACAAATTAAACATCATTAAAGCATAGTGATTAATCACACAAAATAACATATTGTGAAATATTGATTTCTGATTACAAATAAGTAAACTTTTGACTTAAAGCATGGATGTAGCATGAGTAACAGTCTTAATATAATAACAGTAAACAACTTTGCTACATTTTGTGACAGTATGCGTATAAAGCTAACGTCATTGCTAGGGTTGAGATTGTTTCTTTCTTACCAGAAATGCTCAGGACAGTCTTTGCAAGAGCACAACGAAGATGATCTTCCACAACAAGTCTGTTTCTATCTTTAGACTTGATTACCAACAAGCTGGAAAAATCCTGTTTCACAAAGATATGCTGTTAGAAAAGGATGAATATGGCTCAAAACAGTATCAGACATAAAAGGGTATGACTGCAAACACTTGATTTAGAATTGTTTAACTGGCATTGTAGAGATATCTTTTCCCGCTGTATCGCTGTTCAATGAACTCCACTTGTGCTGATTCAGAAACATATTTAACTATGACTGTGAATGGATTTCTGACAAGTGTAAATGGGGTAATAGGTAGATTTGGAAAGTACGGTGAAATTTCTTCTGCAGGCATGTGCAAGTGTTCTTTCACAGAATTGATCATCGTAAGTCTTTCTTCTTGTTCAATGTTATCGTTCGCATAAATGCGTGCAGTATTTGTTGTTACAGAATTTTGCAAAAAAAGAAGCTCATGTTTAAAGTCGCCATTATTAATATACCTCACGTAAACTAGTAACTGTGAAAATTTTGCAAACGTCTGTAGATTGATCAAGCTGGATACTAAATATTAGAAGTGGAGCAGATTTAATTTCCTGGATTACTTGATCACAAATATCAACAGACATATCATCTATCCTTCTGGGGACAGTGTTGTTAGATAAGGAAATTGCACTCAATTGTGTAACGAAATCGTCTCCGATCATAACGCGAACAATGTATTTGGCCGCTGGCAACAGTAAATCTTCAGCAATGGTGTGAGGTTTCATAGCTCTGGCGTTTCTGAGTGCCACCAAATATGAAGCTTCAACGGCTGCTAAGTTTTGTTTGTGGTACTTGCCCCCAGTGTCGAGTCCGGCTTTCTGGAGTCCATCAGCTTTACTTCTGAAATAGTTGGTATCCTTGCCGACAAAGCTCGGATGCTTGCTATCGAAATGGCGTTTTATTTTGTTCGGCTTCATAGATTCGGCTGACCAAACTTCACAACAAAAAAAAAATTGGGGGTGTTCAATCCCAGTTGTAATTATTGAGGTAAAACCATAGTGTAAATAATCCTCACTGTAGTTTCTTTTCTTAATGTTCTTCTCTACGTGATTTATTGTCATGTGATGGTTTGCCAATTAAAGTATTAAATAACTTTAGCTATAAAAAGATAAAATATTGAAGATCTCTGTGAAAAAGCTACACTTGTCACATATTGAAAACTTTGTGAAAATGGAATTTTAAATTTGAAAGTATCCAAGTAAAAATAAAATGCTATAATTTAACTGTATTTTGTGATATCATTTGTCTTTAAAAATATATCAGTTGCTAGGTATTTTTTGACTATTGTCTACATTTTTCAGCTTATTATCTTTCTTACGCAAAATTGTGACTTATCTTATTTTTCCAGTGAAAATTTAAATTTGTTAATTTAAACTATATTTTATGGTTTTTTAAACGCCAATAACATCTCTTATTAATAAATTATTAAACTTAAGTGACCTCTCTTAATAATAAAACGAATTGAGGCCAAAATATAAAAAAAAATGTTTTCAAAACATTGTGGACAAAACTATAATTAAAGTAATGTACAAGCCTCTGAGATCTTGTACTTGTAGTGTAATGACTCAACGATAATGCAATAAATTATATCAAGTTTACACTTTCACAAAGTCATTATAATTCAGCTTATTATAAATTATAAATATCAAATGAGTAATATGACTGTTACGCACTGACTTGTATTGGGAGAAATTAATCTCCTATTTTAATTTTAATTGGCTCGTTGTAAACAGTGCCTAACAAAGGACGATACCATATAATCAACAATATTAAAGATACGACCCAAAACAGTTTCTAGTTAAAATTAATTAAGATTTATTATGTCTTAAGATAATTACAAAAGAAAAGAAAATATAATTACAATTATCAAATTACAGTATGGTAGATCTTGTACCGGTACACAGAATAATGTGCCAATAAATAATGCGAAACAAACACATATGAGCATACAAATACACAAAGAATAAAACACGCCTCGTAATGTTAAGACAAATTATCTGAAAATCTCCCTCTCTCGTCCGTGCCTGTCAATCCCTTATATAGGTGGGTCTACCGACGCCCAAGCCCTGCCTTCGAGCTGCTACAAGGCATTTCTAGAACGATCAGATTCATTCTACAAAACACTATTTGGAACAGATTAATTATTTTTAGTAATTGGCGGTGTACACAAGAATACATCAAAGGCCTAAGCCACACCCCTTTGTGAACACAGCGTCTCATGCGGGGTCAATCAGAGGGTACGCATGAGAAATATTATGTAAACAAGCTCTCTATAACAATGACTCATTATGAATATCATGACCCTAAAATGTGACTGAAATTTATGGAACAGGCAATTTTATTTGTATCAGTCATCAATTAGTTTACTGTAACGACCTACTTTAATAATATAAAAATATAAGAGTCGGCATTCTCAATAAAAAGGAAAACATTGAGATATTCATAGTGTTTTAACAGCTCTTAATCACGTGGGACTAAATGCAATTGCACAAAATGATGGAAATGATTATGTTGATATATTGTAATCATACTCTCATCATTGCAGTCAGTGGTCAGATTTTTTTTAAAAAGGGATATGAAGCAAGACAGGCGCATACTTTTGCGTATACTTGTTTTGCCTTTATCGGACAATCATAATTCTTTAGTGGATATTTGTAACAGAGACGTAACATCATAGACACTAGATAGCTTGCTCAGAACACACTCATACAGGCACAATAGTAATTGACTGCAGGAGGTGAAGGCTACTGAAACTGATTAAACTTCATCCTAAACTTTCCTATCATTACACTGATTCTAATCACATAAAACTTAAACAGTAGATTTCTTTACCCCATGTATTATGGCTAGAAAGATTACTAAACCGATATTTATTGTGTCCTTTTAATTTTCAATACAAGCCCTTACTTCCTTACTTGGCATTGTTTAAGCGCTTTACGTGAAACTAAGGGAGCTCACTTTTTTTTCTTCTACATGTTCACTGGACTTGTCTGATTTTTCCAAAGTGCATTATTTATAGACCGCGATGACCGGTTAATGAGCTGATGTGTGCTGTAGTTTTCACTATAAGTACCAGCTTTACAATGGGGTGAATGCTTTAAGAGGGATAACAAACAAATGAACATTTGTGACATGTCTGATTTTTCCGCTGGACCAAATCAATCAGTTTCAGGGACCATCATCATCGGGATGTGTGTTTTCCCAGAGGTATTTGGTGACCCCCAAGGGGGTCGCGAACCTCAGTTTGGGGGTACTGCAGTAAGGAGTCGAGTAACTCTTGCATTAAATCCCTACAATAGAGATCGAATTTAAGTTGACTGCATCTTAAAATAAGACATCATAATCCATTTGTAACGAATGGCTATAAACGTAGGAACAGTTGGTTAAGCATATTTAAGCTATATATAGTTCTAATAAAAATATAAAACTACAGTTTGTATTATAATAAATCTAAACACTTAAAATAATATATGATAGGAATATATTTAGGACAATTTGCACAAGTCTTGTATTTAAAAATTTATTGAATAGACTTCAAAGAAAAAAATAAAATTAAAATGTCTCATACAAATATTCAAAGTATCAAACAAAAAAAACATCTACAAAACAATATCAATTGTTTCCCTTGAAAAACGTGTATGTAAAATAAACATTTTAGAAAAAAAAATTAGTAGAACTAGGAATAGGGAGCTTGATTTAAAACCATGACAATAAGACACGAATGTTTTCACAAAGAAATTTACTCAGCAGACAGGATAGCTGAAAATAAGGCTAGAAATAGATTCAAGTGTATAGATTAAGTAATCGCTACTTTCATTTCCGGAAGTTGGGTTTTCCAAAAACAAGATAACAGGAAATGATACATTTGATGATGTGTAAACAAATCGTTTGAAATAATATGCTATTTTTTCTACTGCACAACAGTCTTTCTCTGAGGCATCTCTTCGAGGGAGATTGAGGCGCTGACCCCAGGAGGCAAGTCAAGCGCCCCAGGGCAAAAATGAGCACTTAAAACAAAAATGTATTTTATGTAAAAAAAACTGATGAAATAGTCATTAATTAAACAAGTAACTGAAGCCTTGATTTGCATTAGATTATCCATATATTTGAAGCCAATCTTGTTAGAGTCGTAAACAATTCCATCATAAATACCATGCTGTGATGATTACTGTTCGCCTCTGATCATAAGAAGAAATATTTGATTTTGTTGTTCGCGTGTTGGGCATTTATAAAAAAAAAAAAAAAAAAAAAAAAAAAAAATAAAAAACTTAACAAAAAAAAAAAAAAAAAAAAAAAAAAATTGATTTTGTTGTTCGGGTGTTGGGAAATAATAAAAAAAAAAAAAAAAAAAAAAAAAAAAAAAATAATGACTTTACCAGTTTAAAAACTTGAATAACAAAATATGAAACAACGAAGTATCAAACATGTGCGATTTGTGTTCAACTTATATATCATAGAAAAAGCCAGACTTGTAAAGTAGGGTTATGTGTTTATTAAAATTACATGATGTCATTTTGCTTTTAAAAAGTATTTTTATTAGCATATTTAAAATTTACTCGATTCAATCTATTTTTAGCTAAACAGAATAAAATCGTTCACATGTTTTATTATTTTTTACACAAATGTAGAATGTAACGACAGTATATACATAGTACACGTTTCAAACATTATAAGTCGAATGTGCTTTTTTTTTTTTTTACTTTACAAATAAAAGTGATCCATGTTTTGACATATTATCCTGGCCAATATAGTTTTGCAAAAAAAAAACTTAGCCACATACTGTATTAAATGTCCAAATTTTTTTTCTGTTTTAAATTAAAGTAATAAATAAACTGTTCCACACCTATCCACGCATTGTTGTTTTAGTTTAATTCTTTTCAGATGAGAATCCAGTAGAGAGCTAACAAAAGATATCTTACTAGTAAATGATTCTCTTTATTTACGTTTTTAACTTTGACATTGTGGTTCAGCAGACTAATTCTATCGGACTAGTGAATGATTATCTTTATTTAACTTCTTAACTTTGACCTATGGTGTCAGATGGCTACTTCTAACACATTAGAACATAATAATATAGGAGAGACATTGTACAAGTCTGGTCTTGTGGTAAATGCTGTGAAGACAATTTATATGATGTCACGAAACACCCACGCTGATGACATCATTATTTGAGTGAGTGGCTAACTTCAAATATCTAGGATAAACCATTAATGAACTCACTGAAAGAATGTTGGTGGTGAAAGAAATGATAACAGCACACAAACCCTCCTTTCATCCAACAAAAACTACTAGGAACAAATACCCCACAAGGGGAACAAATACCCAACAAGGGGAACAAATACCCACAAGGGGAACAAATACCTCAGAAGTGGAACAAATACCCCACAAGGGGAAAAAATCCCGCACAAAGGGAACAAATACACCATATACACCTCTATCATCAGACCAAAAATAACGAATGTTAGTAAAAATCGGTCCCTTACCAGATAAAAAAAAAAGCAACAAAACAAAAAAAAAAGATATCCTGCTTAATTTATATCCATGAAAATCTTCCTGAAAATATTTGGTCCAGTGATAGACACAGATGTT
This sequence comes from Lymnaea stagnalis, assembly GCA_964033795.1. Taxonomy (NCBI): domain Eukaryota; kingdom Metazoa; phylum Mollusca; class Gastropoda; family Lymnaeidae; genus Lymnaea; species Lymnaea stagnalis. The sequence continues at coordinate 142,166 of CAXITT010001151.1, read as the reverse complement.
TGGAGAATCCGTACAAATCAAGAACTATACTAATTGTACAAAGACCAACCCATTGTGACACTGTTGTATAACGTGAAATGATACCGGATTGTAGGGAAGCAAAAGTGATCCACAGGAAGAAACATATGTGCAGACGAATCACCTGTCGACCAAGATGGATCGAATATGTAGAGGAGGTATTACAAAACATAGAGTTTCACACATGGAGACAGAACTGGAAGGATCTAATGAAGCAGGCTAGGGTCCTGTATGGGCAGTAGCGCCACTAAGGATGAGGTACACCTCATACATAATATTCTTTACAAGGAATAGAATCATATTTAATCAGTTAATACAAATAAGCTGACAATGTAATAGAAATTAGTGTTAAGGTATTGATATTACTACTGTTCATTTGATTAGTATGGTAATATTGATATCTCTACAGTTCATTTTCTTAGTTTGACCGTATTGATGTTACTATGGATCATTCTATTGACCTATTTTATTGATAGAGAGAATGGGTTTCATTGTTATAAAGTTTTTGTGAAGGGAGGTCGTAGAAATAAATGTTTTTTAAACATTCCAAACTTTGTAGGCACGCCCCTGTCAAAAGTAGAATAGGAGATGCTGTCTGTTGGAGCTGACTTGCTGTTTATGCTGTCCAATGGAGCTGACATGTTGTTTATGCTGTCTGAGGAGGGTGTTGGTGGGTATAGATGAGTGGGGTCTAGTCTCGAGAAAGAATTTGAGAGCTAAGAGACCGTCAGTGTGGGGGATGGAAGTGTATAGAGAACATACATCAAGAAGAAATAGATGATGTTTCTTTTCAGGAGGGATTATGATGGATTCAAAGGTTTGAAGAGCATGGTTGGTGTCCTTAATGTAAGTAGGCAGTGAGGCAACGANATGTTTTTGAAATATTTTTTATAAAAACAATAGTTTTGGTTATCGCCGCTGGCAAATGGCACACCCACCACCAAAATATGGAATTTTACCTGTAATAAAGAAATTTCTAACGCATGCTTTTATATATTGCCACCATATTGGTTTTCGTTTATCATGCTCATCGGTTATCTGGACGCTTTTATGCTAACCCCGTTGCTGATGACATAACAGAGCTGTGCTGTACTGTACGATCTTGATTTAGTCAAGAATTGGAAGCGATTGCGGAATTTAAATTGTTTATATACTACTTAAGCGGGACAAATTATACTATTAAAATAATTCTAAATGAAGTAAAGAAGCGTTTTAAATGTCGTGGATCAGCTAATAATATATGCGTACAGGGAGATTGGGCGTCCCAGGATTTGTGTGAGGGGGTTGGGAAGATATATTTTGGAGTTGCATCCTTACACGTAAGGATCGAATTCGAGAAAGCGAGAATTACGCCCTCTTTAAAGAGGTGACTGCTCAACAACTACTTGATTAAGCTTTATTACTTAATATATATACATCTTTATAATTTAAAATTCTAAGTTTCTTGAAAGTTGCTAAATCAAGTTAGAAAAATAAAATATGCTATAAAATTCAAAAATTGTGTTATTTCCTTAGTACACTATTTGTAAAATGTTACACATAAAACAAATCTTTAAAATTTATCATGTGCTATAAAATCCTCAAATATGTCTTTATTAAAGATAAAATATGTCACATTTATTTCCCCTGAAAACTTAATTATGACTGAAATTGTCATTCCTATTATTGAAAAATTTTATTTAAAGAACATAATTTCTTTTTAAAATATGCATTTCTATAATATGAAAACTAAAAATATGAATGTCTTCTTTTATTCATATGAGTGTAACAACTGAGAAGTTTGTGGGGCAGTAATTAGTATAATTTTAGTACTATTTTAAAAAGTGTTCTAAAAAAAAGTGTTGATCTTGTTTTATTAAAATTTCAATGTTCAAGTTAAAGATCGTTTGTGTCATGAATCATCAATGAAATTTATTTGATATTAGAAACTAATGTACAAACTATATGTTAGTTAGATAATAAATGAAGTAAAAGTGTAATAATATAAACTCAAAGATAAAGAGCAATAATCACGTAACAACTTACATTGCCAGGAGTGGTGTGTAGTAGTAGTAGAGGTTTCAACATTGTGTCAAAATCTTTCTGCGCAACGAGTACTAAAAAATCACTACCTACCATGCGGTCACTGCAGTTTTTGAAATTTTGGTGCCTTTTACCACCTGTAGTTAGTTTAAATTTTCAATGCAATGGAAATTGCGCAATGTAAAGAAGAATAAACCAATTCTTATTTAAGAAAGTGAAAGGATTCCAATGGGAAATGTTGAGGATATATTTTAATCACCAGTAAATGGACTGGACTTAGGAAATCGTTATCAAACATTAATATCAGAATATGAGAAACAACTTAATACAACGAACATAGTACTTAATGCTAATATAGAATATGGAGAAATATATTTAACTACACATAACGAACCATCAAATACTGCTAAAACCATTTCTTCAAACACTTTAATTGTTAACAACAAAGAGAGAGAGCGGTAATCCCATTTTTAAGTCTGTAAGTAAAATACCTTGGGATTAATGAAATAGTTTTCCAGACTATGTTATGTGCCCATCAAACGGTTCATTATTTCTTAGTCTTCGCTACCATCAGCTTTGTACAATACTAGGATATGTGTCTATCAACTTGTGTATTATTTCCTGTTCTTCTCTTCCATCAGCTTGACCTTAATTGTATTAAATTATGTACGATTAAAACAATTTCGGGAAACTGTACTGTCTTAGAGTCCTTCATGTTCAAGTAGATAGAAAGAATCCCATTTTCTGTTGAAAGATTTGCAAAAAGGCAAACTTGTGTTATTTTAATGCATATTTTGCATAGTAAAAATTGTAGATGAGAAGTTGGCACTTTGCGGGGGGCCTTGTGCTGCAGATTATAAAAATAGATTTCAATAATACTCTTGACAACATCTCATTATCATACTTGTCTTGACAATATATCTTTGTCATTTTTTAAAGTAATATCTCCTAATTAATATTTTCCTTTTTGTAACATAGTCAAAGTGGTTTGACGTCATGGGACCCCTGCTACTTTTCGTGTGTGAACCTGCATTCAAAATTATAAGTTATATTTAATGCTTTTTTGTCTCCCTTGCACAGCCTTTCTGATGGCCTTTACTATATCGCCACCTTATTACTGCATGTTTTAAATAAACTGTAGTATTTAATTTTATTTTAGTTTTAAATAAGACGCCGTTGTATCAATTGTTGTCATTATTTAAATGTAGTTTCATGTTCATAAGACTCTGTTCAAACTGCACAGATTTGAATACATGATGCTCATTTGCAAGACTTGATGAGACATTGAAACGAAATTATTCACTACGCTGGAAGTGTCGTCTGTTGTCAAAATATATCAAGAACCTTTTAAATACCGTGCATTTTATACATATGATATAATATTTATATATATACACATCATAATTGAATGAATTAATTTTCTTCTGTATTTATTTATATTTGGGTGAGTGGAGGAGGTTGTAAAAATGATTAGAAAATAGAAGTTTTAACATAATCTGAAACTTGAGCAGCGCATACAGAACTAATCAAGAATTGATGACGTTATTTTGTGTTTCTTATGTTTAAATTGATATGAATCATATGCTACCGATTCTTGTCAAAGTAGATTGAGTTAAGAATTTAAAAAAAATACATGTTAAAAGCGATTTTTATCAAATGTTTGTAACTATGCTTAATGAGAAGAACAATGAACATCATTTATTTTCTGACAAAAATTGATAACAATATTTTGACTTAGTTATATTCAATCAATATATATAGTGTTGTTGTTGTTGAGCCTTCTCGTCCATGAGGAGCTTCCAGGTTTCGGCTTTCACTATTAGGCGTCACATTTTCCTCCTCAAGGAATCCATCCTCTCCCAGGACTGAAATGTCTTTTGTTACTCTTTTCGGTGATTTTGTAACTATGATTTTTTACATGGCAGGGTTGTTGGCCTTGCGCACAACCACTTGGGGGGTTGCCCCTAACAGATCAATGGGTAGCTGCCTTTGTTCGGGTTAGGTCCCTAGCCTTTGTGGATCCCTCCACTTCCTACAAGGCAGTAGGGCTGATTTTGGTCCGCCCCGGGTATTTTATTTCCCCCGTACCCTCCATATCTGGCGGGCTTTCCCCTATCCGCCGGCTGGGGAAGCGCTCGATAGAAGATCAGTATCTCCCACGAGAATATATATACCCTTATGTTAATTTTATTTATCACATTATGTATCTCTCAATGTATAATCTTTTGGAAAAGGCAATGTGCGTTTTTATGGATAGGACAATGAATTTTGTTATGGATATGAAACTCGATCTCATTATGAATCAGAATATAGGTAATAGTAAAATGTTGCGTTTTTTATTGAGGAAGAGAGTTTGGTAAATACGAGGAAAAATTCTCCTCTCAAAAGTCTCATCACATAAGTCTCCTCCCAAAAGACTCCTCTCAAAAATCGGAGATACTGGAAACAACAATATATTTGTATAACGTGACACTTAAACAAGGCATTGCATTAATATAACGTGACATTTGAAAAAGGCATTACATTAATATAACTTGACATTTGAACAACACATTGCATTAAACGTGACACTTGAACAAGGCATTGGATTAATATAACGTGACACTTGAACAAGGCATTGCATTAATATAACATGACACTTGAACAAGACTCTGTATTAATATATATAGCTTCGGAGAGTTCGGACGCAAAAAAAAAAATTGACCGATGCGTGTTACCGACTTTCACCGATGACACCTGAGCAAATGTAACATGTTCACTTTCTTAGTGCATTGGTTTTTTTTTAATACCGATCCAGTCTCGTTCGTCAGTCTTGGATTTCACCGGAATCCGGACCTAGTGTGGTCTAACCCTAATAATTTATATTATATATAATTCGCCAGCAAAGGTCAAACAAGACTGTTCAAACAAGACGCATGCTATTTTTAGATACGCCAGAGTGGGGTTCACTAGCGCACAAAATATAATTCCCGATAATTACGCTGTATATGCCATATGTCCATGTTTAGTTTAGCGTTTCTGCGTAATATTTTCTTTTTGGAAATGAAATCGTCTCAATTTAAGTACTGTGTAAAAATGATTCAGTTTAAACGCTTCCTTATATACTCTCGCGGAAATTAATAACATGCTATAACAACATGACTTGAGCCTCAACAAATTACAACTACCCGTCATTGACATTCTTCCATTGTCTCATTCATCGACCACCTTCGACGCTCATGCTGAACAGTCACTCGCTACAGAACACTGCAACAAACTCAACACAGAACGAAAACACGCTGTTGACACTGTTTTATACGCTGCATACATCCATTTACATCCGCGACAAACATGCTTCTTCTTAGATGGTCCTGCAAGGACAGGCAAAACTTTCATCTACAAAACCCAAAGTAAAACCATCAGAGGTAGGGGAGACATTCCTACAACCGTAGCATCGACATAAATAGCTGCAACATGGTTAAGAGGTGGACGTATTGCACATTCCTTTTTTAAAATACCCTTGAAGCTGACCACGACTTCCACATGCAGTATTAAACCTACGTCACTCGACGCTCAACATCTTCTGAAATCCAAAGTTATAATATGGGACGAGACCCCAATGACGCATACATACACATTCCAGGCAGTTGACAGGTTATTACGTGACCTCACGGGTGACAAGCAGTCATTTGGAGGCAAAACAATTCTATTGGGCAGGGATTTCCAACAAATCCTCCCCATCATTATGCGTGGCTCCCGAGCATTTACTGTCACCAGTTGCATTAACAAACATCCTTTGTGACGTAACATGCAAGTCCTTAAACTGACAACAAATATGAGAGCTCTTCCTCACGAACTAGATTTCGCCAAATAGCTCCTTGATGTAGGAGACGGAAAAAATGGAACATTTGTTAAATTACTTTCATTTGTTTTTCATGTTAATTTTTATCCCGTTCAACAACTATACGGCGACATCGACTTCTCCACTGTCAGCGCGGAACAACTCAGTATGCTCTCTGTATTAAGCGTCAACAACAAGACTCTGTACATCTTGATGAAGCATTCTTGAAACTTAACCCTACCGACGAAGTAACTTTTACCAGTGTTGACTCCATCGTCACAGACGATCCCTCAGATCAATTTCATTCACTGAAGAATTTTTTTAACAGTATTACTCCCACGGGCAGGCCTCCGTATAAACTCAAAATTGAAATTGGTTCAGTTGTCATTCTCTTGAGAAACCTCATGCCAGCAAGAGTTCTCTGTAATGGCACTAGGCTGACTGTTACCAACATTCACGGCAATATGTTAGAGTTTCGAACTATTGCAGCTGATACCACAAAAACTGTCCTTATTTCCCGGATTTCCCTCACAACATTAGATTCAAATTTACCTTTTACTTTTACATGGCGACAAGTTCCTCTTAGATTATCTTCTGCACTGACAATTAATAAGGCACAGGGACAAACTTTCAAAAAGATATGCCTCTATCTATAAAACCGGTCTTCAGTCACGGACAGTTGTATGTAGCACTCTCCAGAGTTCCATGTTTTCACGCAATCACCGTTGTATCCTCAAACCAACTCCATTTGGACAACTGTGTCTTTCACGAAGTCTCCTTTCATCTATGAGCAGTTCTGCTACGCCGCGGGTCGACTAGTTCTTAATAATTATAGAAAAAGAGCAATTATGAAAAAAAAAAAAAAAAGAAAAAAGAAAAAAAAAAACAAACATAAAAAAATAAAAAAAACACAAACAGTGGTCTATTATGTCGTATATACAGATGTAGTTTGTTTGACATCGATCTCTGCTTCTAGGGATATCTTACAAATGAATATTAAATATGGTGAAACTGATATTCTCGCAAATTATTTACCAACATATTTTTTTTATATATATGCAAAAGGGAAATTCTTGAATTCTGTCCCCACTTGTATAGAATAAACTATTAAATAATCTCACTTGTCCCTCTCATTTCTGTTTTCCAATCTCTATCCCTACCCTTCAGATCCCATCTATTCCGTCCTTCACTAAAAATGACAATATCACAACTTTCCCCACCCCCCTCCCTTTGATGGATTGCTTAATAGCAATAGCGTAGCTCAGGTTGATGTCACCCGTGGCTGTAACCTCGGGATGGCAGCCCTCCCTCGAATTCTATGTCGGATCTCTTGTTGTTAAAATAAGTACCAGTATAACAATCACAAGGGGAAACAAAAACAAACACAGTAAATACATTTCAAGAAGTCAATTTATTCAAGAACTGTAACAACTTTAAGTAATAATGTTATTAACATTGCATTTACTTTAATTACTATTTTCTTGTCCTGTTCTTCAAAACTGCAAACTTGCCAATGACAATAATAAAATACAATATCCTTGACCGCATCAATTTCAATTAATAGCATAATAATTTTAAGGCTTAAATAAAGTATTGGAATACATGCTAAAATGTCTTTTTCAAACATGAATTTTAAAATCAACTGCAAACAAGTGACTTCCTAAAGTTGATAACCGGTCAAGCATAGACATAATCTTAAAGAACTTATGCCGAATGTCAATTCTGCTCAAATGTTAAGAGCCGATGCTAGTGACCAATCTGAGAAAATAATAAAGTCTGAGTCATTCTGGGTCTCAATACATTTGGTTTCAATGTACTTCTTCTGTTTGCAATGTTGAGTCACACCTTTTGTCAGTGAAGTGTAGTTCATAAATTAGTAGTACTTTGATTTTACTTGGTCTTGGCATGAAGGTTGGCAATGTGGAAATGTCTACCATCATAAATTGTAAAGATGAACACAACCATGTACACCGTCCCTAAAGACAAATTAAAGAAGAATCAAGAAGAAAATGGAAAAGACCGTTGGATTCTAGTATAGAGCTTTGTTGTATCCACTGCTGACTGGGAATGCCTTAGAGACAACGTCATTTGGGATTACTGTGATGTGCATGTCTTCGTGAAATGACTGTATTATTAGACCTTAGTGCTAAATGTACTTAAGTCACAATTTTGTCAAACTTAATTTTAACTGCAACCTTGACAATCATGCAAGAAAGCAAATAATTCATTTTATAAGACTCCCAATTAGTACACTTTCCAAACCCCACACCCCTCCCCATTTTTTACGGGATTACGGTGAGCTCTTAGGTGGCTTGTTAGACCGATCCTTGCACGGAATAATCTATGACACCGTGGGCATGGAATAGTTGCTTCAGACGATGACCTAATGTTGCTCTTTCGGACAAGCTTGCGTGTCTCAGCTGTGGTTATTCTCTTAGCTTCATGGGATTTAGCCCCCTTCTTGACAGCAGCTCTCCATCTGGCTCTGTCCTGGGCTGTCTGCACCCATTGAGTAGTGTTTATGCTGAAGGCCTTTAGTGCCACTTTCAGTGAGTCTTTGTAACGCTTTCTTTGGCCTCCTTGGGAGCGCTTGCCTATCGTGAGTTCTCCAAAGAATATTTGTTTCGGGAGCCGGTGGTCTGCCATACGGGCTACGTGTCCCATCCAACGGAGCTGAGACTGCATCAGAGTGGTGAAGATACTAGGTAGTTTCGCTCTAGCGAGGACCTTGGTGTCGGGAACTTTGTCTTGCCACCTGATGTCGAGGAGTTTCCTGAGGCAGGTAGTGTGAAAATGATTCAGTTTCTTGGCGTGACGCTGGTAGACAGTCCACGTTTCATATCCATAAAGCAGTGTCGGGAGGACTGCTGCGCTATAGACCTTGAGCTTTGTTTCTCGACTGATACCTCTCCTGTCCCAAACAGTGCTGCCGAGCCTGCCAAATAGGGCACTAGTTTTTGCGAGTCTGCCATTCATTTCATCATCCATGATGACAGATCTAGAGAGGGTGCTGCCCAAGTAAGTAAATGTATCCACCGGGTTGAGACGCTGTCCACTGATGATGATGTTGGGTTCGACGTAGGGCTTACTGGGGGCTGGCTGATACATCACCTCAGTCTTCTTTGTGTTGATTGTGAGGCCAAAGTTAATGCAGGCCTCTGTGTTGCATGACGGCTTCTGATGGAGCATTAAGGGCACACTCGTCTGCAAACAGAAGCTCGTTGATCGCGGTATGTTTGACCTTGGTTTTAGCTTGAAGCCTCCTAAGGTTAAATACTGATCCATCAGTAAGAAACCGGATTGGCAAGCCAATGGTGGAGTCCTTGAAAGCATCAGACAGCATTGCGGAATACATAATACTGAAGAGTGTGGGAGCAAGAACACAACCCTGTTTTACACCGTTTGTGACGGGGAATGCTAGAGATGATTGACCGTTGTCCTGTACTCGGGCCATCATACCATCATGCAGCTGACGGATGATGTTTGTGAACTTGTCTGGGCATCCGTATTTCTTCATGATTTTCCACAAGCCAGCTCTATTGACCCTTCTCTATTGACCCTGTCAAAGGCCTTATTCAAGTCGATAAATGTAGTATATAGGTCTGTATTTTGTTCCTGGCATTTCTCTTGAAGCTGTCTAGCAGCAAACACCATATCGATGGTTCCGCGTTTTTTGCGGAAACCGCATTGACTTTCGGGTAGGAGACCTAGCTCCAGATGTGCATTCAGGCGGTTCAGAAGGGCTCGGGCCAAGATCATGCCTGCAATGGACAGTAGTGAAATTCCGCGGTGATTGTCGCATGTCTTGTGGTTACCTTTGTGTTTGTACATGTGGATGATTGAGGCATCCTTGAGGTCTTGTCTTCTTCTTATATATCTTAAGGGCCCACGATCAATTTATTGATCATTCTGGCTCCTATGCATGTAGATGGGATTTGCAATGTTTCTGTTACTGGTGGTGATGAGGAAATTATGCACTAGGGGTTTGACGGCTTGAGGCAATAGTCACAAATGTGTCTAGTGTTGTCGCCTCAACTGTTCCTTTTGAAAGATGGTACAGTTGTGGTACAGTTTCCGTCCGCCAGATGATTTGGAATAAGCCCAATAGCTTATCCGTCAGCGCTGGTCCATCCTCCTTGTAGATTTCGGCAGGAATCATGTCGGGGCCAGGTACTTTGCCATTGGACATTTGGCGGATCGCTGTCTGTATCTCATCAAAAGTTGGGACGGCGTCCAGTGAATTGTTCGTTGGGACCTGGGGGAGTCTTTCAATGGCCTCATCATTAATGATGGAAGGTGTATTGAGCACACTTTCAAAGTGTTCCGCCCACCTTTCCAAGATTTTCTCTTTGTCTGTAATGAGCGTAGAACCGTCAGCACAAAGGAGAGGAGAAGAGCCTGAGGTGGAGACACCATAGATTTCTCTAAGGCCACGGTAGAAAAACTTCATGAATTAATACATACAACGATACACACCATTTATCAAAACATTTTTTTTTCAATAACAATTTGAATAAAACGAAAGAAAATATTAATATTACCCACCAAAGGAACCATGAAAAGAAATCATTGAATGTAGTTATCAAGATGTTTATTTGGTGAAGTCAGTGGAATTAAAGGTAGCCATACGTGACATGTTTTAGCTGAAAACTATTTAAGTACGTAGCCATAAAGATGCCGACAGTTGAAAACTATTTAAGTAGGTAGCCATAAAGATAACGACGAGTTACAAATTTATAATTAGGTAGCCATAAATATCCTAACAAATTAAAGAATATATAATTAGGTAGCCATAAAGATCCCGACTAGTTACTAGTTAATTAAGAAATGTTCCATGTTGCAACCTCCTGACATAATGTTTGCTAATATTTCATTTCCCGTTTGGCCAACCTACTTTAAATTAGTTTAAAGTTAGTCTAGTTTAGAATAGTTGGATTTCGATCTTTATATTGGTTAAGTTTAGACTATTTCAGCTCAGGTTGAATATAATACATGACTTCACTTTACATTTGTTTAGTTAATAATCGTTTATTTTACTTTAGATAAGTTTACTTAAGATTAATTGAATTTATTTTTGTAGATTAATTAAAATATTTTTAGTTTAGAATATTTAACACTACAGATGTAGGTAAACGAAAGGAAATTTTACCAAGTATAAACCATTTCTTAAATTTAATTTCTTGTTATTTTATGTTTTTAATTTTTTAACGGGGGGGGGGGGGAGAATTCGCCTGAAAACACAAGGCGACAATCCGTTTTGGCAGAAAATGCCAGGTTCTTTAGCTTCGGGTTACCCTACTAGTCCGGTGCGCCACGAAAAGGCAGAACCTTTGCACCGGGCAACCTAAACCAGTTACAGAACAATCCATAATGGTCTAGATTTAATTAAGATCAAACTTATAAAATTTATGGTTTATATATTTTTTTTATTTTTTGTTTAATTTACCAGATTTAATACAACTTTTTTTTTTTAAATTAAATTAATTTTTTTTAATACAAATTAGACATAGTGTCTTACGTTTTTTTTCCGGACATTTTTTGGGGATAAGTTTGATCTTAATTATGGGGCGCCCCAACACTAAAAATCAGCAGCCGCCCTCGCAGTAAAGGATCATGGGGTCGGACTCGTTGGGGCAATTCATCTGTTTCGTGAGGTCTTACATAACGTGTATGCGCGGACGTACAAGAAGTCATGCTGCCGTCTTTTTTTTAAGACGTACCAAAGCGTTGGTGCTGGGTGGTCTAAACTGAGCAAATCTCAAACTGGTGGTCGGGAGTTCAATTCCAGCCAAAGCCCAGTCAAACCCCCAACAAAAATATGGCTAACTTTCAATTCAAACCAGAAGCCAAAATGATCATTAAATTAAATAAATGATCATTTATTGATTCTTATTGTAATATAAAAAAAAGACAAGAAAAGAAAAAGACAAAACAAATGTAGGTAACATCGTGAATGTAACATCTTTAGATTTGTTCGTTGCTTACGGCCATTGGACTTTTTATGTTGTCAAACCAAGGAGAAATGTATCTACTTCCTTCCGGTTAATATCATTTCCTCTTTTTTTCGACATTTTTTATATATGTGGAATCGTTTGCAAAATAAGCAATGGCCACGTCATGTATAAGAATATCGACTGGTGTTAGACCACGTAGGTAGTCAAGTGTGTCAGTGATGATGTTTGGGAGAGGTATGCCCCACACAGTGACTGTGAACCAGGAAAAAGTGAAAGACATACACACGAAACAACAAAGGAAATCTGGTTTTTAAACATAGGAAAGTTCGTAGACCCAATGTCCCCAAAATATTGAATAAAAAGGTTTCTTTAAAATTCAAACATAGTATCCATTATATATTTGTATCTTACTGTCATAATTTCAAAGCATACGTCTCACTTATAGATGTCCTCCATTCATTGGTCCTGGGTAATATCTTAACTAGAACATGGATAGAGATTATGAAGATGAAAGTTATCCATGTTGAATAAAAAATGATACAAACCATTAACTCAGGAAAATTTAGCATATGCAACATAAGAAACTTGGTATACACAGCACATAAAAGCTGCAAAAATAATGTCTCTAAATTTGCTGACAACACAATGTTCTCATAATTCAAAAAAATGTTGGCATTTCAAACCTGTCAGAGATCTTTACATATAAAAGTAGTGGACGCTGTAAACATGAGATAATGGAGTGACAAGTAGTAGTGGAAGTTATATTTCCAAAACTTTATTAGTTTCTCAAACAAGTAAATTTAATGTTCTACAAGAATCATCACATTATATTGCAGTCTCTCCCCTTATTACCCTTACATTATATGACAATTAAATTTACAAAAATTATGATGACTGTCTTGCCATTACAACAACATATTGTCATCACTGTCATGATTTACCACATATGTGTCCACCCTAAAACCTTAAAACAGCTACCTCGCTGGCTTCACAACAACTGTGGCCAAATTTTAAATACAAAAACAAATCAGATAATGATTGAATATATTTACATTAAAAAAAAAAAATAGTTTAACAACTAGTGTCTTTTTGTGCCACTGCCCCATGCCCGTTTCTCCCTATTAACGATGCGAAGTGATCTGCGTGGTGTGATTGGAGGAAGTACAACTTGCGTTGTGATCATGTGTTTACTTCGTGAGTGTGCGGAATGTTCGGGTGCAGTCATTACAGTTACACACATGTAATGCTACTTTGGTAAAACCTGTTTTAACTGAATAGCATCTCCACTGGACACGCATGATTTTAATCTGAATTAAATATCCTTGTCTGTGAGGATGAGCTAACATCGGTTAGTTACCCTGTAGCCCTTGTGGCACCCATACACATAAAATTTGTTATAAAAATGAAGTTTACAAAAAGTGGCACATTGTCACATCAGCATATTCTTCTTTACATGTCATGTTTAGATGTTGAATTAATTGATCTATTCTTCTAATTTCTAAACCACTGATCAGTATTGATCATATATTGACAAGTGTGCAGATAAAACACACACATGACATAAGTTGTGTTTAAACACTGAGGTCGGTTACCCATATTCCTGTCAAAGTAAACAAAAACTGAAAATTATAATGGAACTTGCCAGCAAGGTAGATTTATTTAAAATTAAAGTTATTCAAAGTTAAGTTAATGCAAGGTTGGAATAGTTCAAATCTTTTCAAAGCAAAGTAGGAATAGTTCAAATGAATTAAATGCAAAAGAGGAATAGTTCAAATAAAATCAAAGCTATATTAAAATCAAACCCTTGGGAAATAACGGTATTTTTAAATATAAAACAATTTTTGCTGAAAAAATTTGTAACAACAAATTATGTTTAATTCTATCAGAACAAACTAAGCCACCCTGTGTAAGGAGAATGGTTTTTCCCAGGCTTGCTCAGTGAAGCGTTTACTCCATGCTTGCTCAGTTTGAAATTGCTCTGCTTTATGTAACTGCAAAACTGGATACACTCTGAGTCGAGATACAAAAGTGTGGGGGAGGGGGGAATTAATTTTTAATTTTTTTTTTATTTTGGGGTAAAAGCGAAATTTACCAGTTAAATTTTATCATGTCTTTTAATTAAGATGTTTTTTATTCATAAATTATATGTACAGTTTTATCCTAAATTTAACCTGTTCATTAAAATATCACTGAATGTATGGATGTACAGTGTTATCCTACATTTAACCTGTTCATTTAGATATCACTGAAGACATCGACTGTGATTTATTAGTTGAAGACTGTGTCAACACATAGGCAGCTGTTCTTGACTTGGTAGGAAACGATAGACCAGCAATAAATATAACATGTGTGAAGGTATGTCTAATAGATATATTTGAGTTCACTTTTGTTTATTTTTTAAAAAAATCTGATGTTTTAAGTTCCTTGATAATAATGATATATAATTTAATAAAATCCATTTAAATATATCAATTATGCTCATCTTGATTTTCTAGAAAGATATAATCTTGTAGCTATAATGGCCATAAAAGATGAGTATTAAATTATTAAATGATAACAATTGTTTGTGTCTCAGATATCAATGAATGTACAACAAAAAGCCACAACTGTGAGAATATATGTGAGAATTTAATGAATATAAGGCTGACATTAGCAAACCTTCGGTAAAATTGATAAAAAAGTACTACTGTTGCAAAGGTTTATTGCGTATTTAACACAGATGTATATAAGGGACATTTGTTTTAAACTGAATTTCAAGTGACATTGTGTGTGATCCCAAATTTGATGACATCTGTAATTTTTTACAGGGTACTAACACTGAATATTGTTTGTGTAGAAGTGGATACAGGCTTCCACGAATTTGGTCATGCCAAGGTGAGTGGTGAGCTGAGAAGTCGATATTGATTTATGTTTTTTGTGACACATGTCACGATGGCGTAGTAATTTGATTATAACTTTGTAGTCATGTGTGAATCACGAGAAAAAGTGGGAACTATATTTTTCTAGTGCGGAGGTAGACCTCACGCGTTGGTAGATTGAGGCAGTGTACCATTTTATCTGACAGGTAGCAGACATCTTTTTATTCTCTCTTGTATGGATTAATGAAGTGTAGAAGTTTTGAGATTCAATTGTGATTCGGAATATTATATAAGTGTGTGATTGTTGCATCCCAGAATCATTATTGCAGAACATCCTCAGAGCAAGGCATATTATTGATGTGGTTATAAAATCTAATAAAGTACTATGTAATTTATTCTTTTCACAATATTATTACTTATTGATTGAGAGATGTTGATCATAATTCAAGTGATAGCGGCAGGCCATCCACAAAATAGCAATAGTTAACCATGTTACATCTTCACAAGATTAGCATGTGATACAGTCTATAAATTAATGTTTTTGTTTTTAATATATAATTTAAAATATTTTTAAAAATTTAAATAACTTAAGTTGAAAAAAAAATGTATCGATCCTTCTATTTTAACAGATATTAATGAATAAACATTTGATCAATTGAACCTGTGTGACCTGCTCTATGCAGCTTGTGGTCAAGGTAAAAGGGGATTCAATTGTAGCAATGACTGTGCCTGTGGTACTGGTGCTGTCATATGTGACCCTGTGAGATGATTCCTCTGTAAATTAGGATTTACTGGTAAGTTTAACAGTTCGAATATTGTTTTTCATGTATTCAGATAATATGTTTACTTAATACATGAACAATTATTTTAAATTGACAGAATTTTGAATACCGTTTGTGACTATATTCCAATGTTCTTTGTAACCATAGTAGCACACTGTGAGAGAGATCTAGATCAGTGTATTACTGGACTCCTCATCTGTCAGGCTTGGAAAAAATGTATGTCAACAGTTTTGGCAGTGCCAGTTGTCAATGTTTAAAATGATACAGTAAAGAAAATGGACAATGTCAAGGTAAATTATTTTGTCAGGTTAATATTTTTTATTTCAAACTCGTGCCTGCTAAAAAGATATAATGTTGTGTTGACCAACTTATAAAAAAATGATTTATTATGGATATTTTTTGGTCCTATTTATTCTGAACATATGTGTAATTTAGATCGGACATTATATTTAAAATGTGTACCATTAATTCGAAAATAATAAAAGACATACACGTTTAGATTATGTGAGTTTAAATTTTAATTTAACATTAAGCTCAACCTCTAAACATTAAATTAAAACTCAGAAACGAATATTCATTATATATATCAGGATAAATTTGGTTAAACATTTTTTTATGAAAATCAATTGTCCATGTTGGAGAAGGGACATAATAACTTTTTGCTTTTTTATGGAATACAAATTGGGTTATACTAAATCTAAACATTTTAATTTTACATTCCAATAATATGTCTTGTTATATATTAATTCAAATATCAATATAGTTGACTGTCAACTGTTATTCCAGACATCAATGAATGTTCCAGCTATCTGACCAGAGATTGTGACCAAGTTTGTGGCAACTTTATGGGTTGTTTCTTCTGTTCCTGTCACCCTGGATACAAGTATTTTAACAGATCATTTACAGGTAAGACTGGTTGACTGATGTCAGGCTAACAAACTAATATTAGCTAGAGGAATTTCCTCTGTCTACCAAGTCCTCAACTGTACAATTGTGTACTAACTTATTAATAAATTCTGGAAAAATATAATAAAACATAATAATTTTTGGTTCATCTTAAGCTTATGTTATATCAATGGAAATTTAATAATTTTTATAGCAATATGCCTTATTAAGTAGTTAATACATATTCAGAGAGATGTGAATTGGGATGGAATTTCTTCATTTATAATTATTTTTATTTTTATTATTTTTTTTTTTTGTTTTTTTTGTTTTTTTGTTTGTTTTTTCATTACTAACATGAGTAAGTGAAAATAAAATTATTCATAGATTTGTTAAATCGTTTCTTCTGATGCATAAACTTAAGGATTTGAATTACCACCCAGAACAATGATAAGGGAGAGGAGGGGGGGGCGGAGAATCACGTTGTTGCTTGAGCCGTCGCACGTCGGAATCCAATAATAACAAAAGAAATTACTCGGGTTATTGTACGGCAAGGGCAAACTTGGGGTAAAGGGTATTATTTAACAAGAGCGATTTTACGGTGGAAGAATTTACAAAATTTAGACTCAAATAATCACAATATTGTTGTTTTGTTTCATTGGTCACATTGTTGTTTATTTGAGGACCTTAGGGCAAGTTGGTATAAGAGGTATTGTAGAAATTTGAGCATAGGGGAGCTAGGGGCATCAGTGACTCTCCAACAATATGAGCATAGGGGAGCTCGATGCACGGGTAACTCTCAAACAACTTGAGTCATACAGCTTACATTGATAATTAATTTCTATGTAACTCCTAGTCAATAAAGATGGCTACAAGTCAAAAAGCTATTAGTATTGTCATTAAAGTAGAGGGTAGGTAATATGCCGTGACATTATGAATTATATTATTTTGAACACAAAATTTACATAACTTTTCTTTCACATTTTTCAATCTTGGTTTTGAAAATCCAAACTTCGATAAAAAAAAAAGTGCAATCATTTTGGTTTTTAACTTGTTTCTATTTCTTGCCGCATTTTCATCTACCATTTTTGTTAAGAAAGGCCCTTAAATCAAAAGTTTGTATCATATTTTCTTGGTTCTAAATTCAAGTTTACAAATGCATTGTGTTACATTAAAAAAAAGGTATATTGCAACTAGTTTGTTGTTTGTTTGTTGTTTGTTAGTTGTTTGTTTGTTGTTTGTTTGTTGTTTGTTTGTTGTTTGTTTGTTGTTTGTTTGTTGTTTGTTTGTTATTTGTTTGTTGTTTTGTTGTTGTTTGTTTGTTGTTTGTTTGTTGGTTTATAGGACAACAATCGTTTTCGTTTGCCACCTTTTTTGCCATTATCATTTCGGATTTTTTGATATACTGTTTCAATTTATTTTTGATGAGCATTTTTTTATTAATAAACATGTAAATTACAAAAGTAAATCAAGTTATTTTAAAAATTGATACTAAAATTAATGTGCTATGCTCCGTTTTATTAACACAGAATGTTGAACTTAATGACTTGAATAGAATTAGTATTTTATTGACACACACATAATCAACGTTAAGAAGACAGCGCCGACACAGGGAATAATAAATAGTTTTAAAGCTGCTGTCCGATTAAACTCAAGCCCTACACCTAGGGATATTATACAAAAGGAATTCTCGACAACTTTACACAAATATGTGTATATTCCATTTAAATATATATATAAATATATAAATAGTAGAATTAAAACCTTACTTTTAAAAATGTTACGCTTAAAAAATCTCACCTGTACTTTTTATTTTCGTTTCCACATCTCTTCCGTCCTCCACCAAGCGGGGAAATAACCTCCTTTATTGATGACTTAATAGGGTTAATTTAAGTGCCAAGACTATTGTTAATTATTTCAATTTCATTTGATTAAAATAATGTTCTTTTTGGGTACTACACGATTTAACAAAACTCAGTTACAATCTTTAAATGATCGATGTCTGCTAATGGTAACAAAACATTGTTTGAATGGATCACTTATCAATGCTAATAACAATAGTGTATATATTGTGTCGTTTATAAATCTTTGTGTCTGTGTAAAATATATCATTACCTTATTGAAATGTAAGATTATAGAACAGAGGCTTGTATGTCATTGTTATATCTCAGGTATAATTATCAGGGTTATATGTCAGGGTTATTTGTCAGAGTTATTAGTCATTTTATGTGTATATTTTATACACGATTACATGTTAAAGGTATGCTTTACGGTTATGTATCACTGGTATAGGTCATGACAGTAAGTCAGGGCTACATGTCAAGGTTGTATGTCAAGGTGGCCAATTGGTCTAGACCGAGTCAATCTCAAGTGCATGGTCTTCAGTTCAGTCCCCACCAAAGTCAAGTCAAGCAAAAATATCCCCGTGTGTATTGGACTAGTTTACCTTGGATGGCAACTCATCTAAAAGAAGGAAGCTCTGAATTAAAACCTAAAGATGGAGTCCTGCATGCGTATAACATTGACACAATGAAATATCCCATAAACTCAGACAACGCACCTGGTGCCAAGCTGCTTCCTTCACGTATGATTCTCCTTTAGTTTGGGTGGATATGTTGCGAGAACGGAGGTGATTCGCTTAAAATTCTAAACAAAAATCCACTAATTCATTTTGAATTTTGTTCTGGAAAATGCACACAATCGTCACATTGTGACGGACTGATGCCAGCACGATGTGACGGACTGATGCCAGCACATTGTGACGGACTGATGCCAGCACACTGTGATGGACTGATGCCAGCACATTGTGACGGACTGATGCCACCACATTGTCAAGGACTGATGCCAGCAAATTGTGACGGATTAATGCCAGCACATTATGACGGACTGATGCCAGCACATTATGATGGACTGATGCCAGCACCTTGTGACGGACTGATGCCAGCACATTGTGACACACTCATACCAGCACATTGTGACGGACTAATGTAAGCACATTGTGAAGGACTAATGTCAGCAAATTGTGACGGACTAATGCCAGCAAATTGTGACGGAATAGTGCCCGCTCATTGTGACGGACTGATACCAGGACATAGTGACAGACTAATGCCATCACATTTTAAAGGACGAATGCCAGCACATTGTGACGGACTACTGCCAGCACATTGTGATGGACTAATGCTAGCACATTGTAACGGACTGATGTCAGAACATTGTGACGGACTGATGCAAGCACATTGTGGTGAACAAATGCCAGCGCATTGTGACGGACTGATGCCAGCACATTGTAATGAACAAATACCAGCGCATTGTGATGGACTAATGCCAGCACATTGTGACGGAGTGATGCCAGAACATTGTGACGGACTGATGACAGCGCATTGTGACAGACTGATGCCAGCACATTGTTACGGACTAATGCAAGCACATTGTGACGGACTAATGCCAGCACATTGTGACGGATTATTGCAAGCACATTGTGATGGGCTAATGCCAGCGCATTGTGACGGACTAATTCAAGCACTTTGTGACGAACTACTGCCAGCACATTGTGATGGGCTAATGCCAGCACATTGTGAAGGACTGATCTCATAACATTGTGACGGACTGATGCAAGCACATTGTGGTGGACAAATGCCAGCGCATTGTGACAGACTAATGCAAGCACATTGTGACGGACTGATGCCAGCACATTGTGACGGAGTGATGCAAGCAAATTGTGAAGACAGATTCCAGCACATTGTGACGGACTGATGCCAGCACATTGTGACGGACAGATGTTAGCAAATTGTGACGGACTAATACCAGAACCTTGTGACGGACTGAATCCAGCACACTGTGACGGGCTGATAACAGCACATTGTGACGAACTGATGCCAGCACATTGTGACGGACTGATGCCAGCACATTGTAACGTACTAATGACAGCAACTTGTGACGGACTGATGCCAGCACATTTTGACGGACTTATGCAAGCACATTGTGACGGACTCATGCCAGTACAATGTGACGGACTGATGCCAGCAAATTGTGACAGATTTATGCCAGTACATTGTGACGGACTGATGCCAGTACATTGTGACGGACAGATGCCGTCACATTGTGACGGACTGATTGTAGCATATTATGACGGACTGATGCCAGCACATTAAGACGGACTGGTGCAAGCACATTCTGACAGACTGATGCCAGCACATTTGAACGGACTGATTTTAGCAAATTGTGACGGACTGATGCCAGCACATTGTGAAAGACTGATGCAAGCATATTGTTACGGACGAATGAAGCTCATTGTGATGGACTGATGCCAGCACATTGTGACAGACTAATGCCAGCTCAATGTGACGGACTAATGCAATTACATTGTGACGGACTGATGCAATTACATTGTGACGGACTCATGCCAGCACATTGTCACAGACTAATGTCAGCACATTCTGACGGACTACTGACAGCACATTGTGATGGACTATTGCCAGCACATTGTCACGGACCGATGCCAGCAAATTGTGACAGAATGATGCCAGCACATTGTGACGGACTGATGCCAATACATTGTGACGGACTGAATCCAGCACATTGTGGCGGACTGATACCAGCACATTATGACGAACTGATGCCAGCACATTGTGACGGACTGATGCCACCACATTGTAACGTACTAATGACAGCAACTTTTGACGGATTGATGCCAGCACATTATGATAAACTGATGCAGCACAATATTACGTACTGATGCTAGCACATTGTGGTGAACAAATGCCAGCGCATTGTGACGGACAAATGCCAGCTCATTGTGAGGGACTGATACCTGCACATTGTTGCGGACTAATGCAAGCACATTGTGATGGACTGATGCAAGCACATTGTGACAGACTGATGCAAGTACATTGTGATGGACTGATGCCAGCACATTTTGACAGACTGAAGCCAGCTCATTGGGACGGACTCATGTCATCACATTATGACTTAATAATGCCAGCACATTGTGACGGACTGATGCCAGCACATTGTGACGGACTGATGCAAGCACATTGCGACGGACTGCAGCCAGCACATTGTGACGGACTGATGCAAGCATATTGTGACAAACTGATGGTAGCGCATTGTGACGGACTGATGCCATCAAATTGTTACAGACAAATGACAGTACATTATGACCGACTAATGCCAGCACATTGTGACAGACTGATGCCAGCACATTGTGACGGACAGATGCTAGCACATTGTGACTGACTGATACCAGCACATTGTGACGGACTAATGCCAGCACATTATGACGGCCTGTTTCCAGCACATACTGACGAACTAATGCCAGCATAATGTGACGGACTAATTAAGCATATAGAGACGGACTGATGCCAGCACATTGTGACGGACTGATGCCAGCACATTGTGACGGACTGATGCCAGCACATTGTGACGGACTGATGCCAGCAAACTGTGACGGACTGATGCCAGTACATTGAGACGGACTGATGCCACCACATTGTCACGGACTGATGCCAGCACAATGTGATGGATTAATGCCAGCACATTATGACGGACTGATGCCAGCACATTATGACGGACTGATGGCAGCACATTGTGACTAACTGATGCCAGCACATTATGACGGACTGATGCCAGCACCTTGTGACGGACTGATGCCAGCACATTGTAACACACTCATACCAGCACATTGTGACGGACTAATGTAAGCACATTGTGAAGGGCTAATGTCAGCAAATTGTGACGGACTGATGCCAGCAAATTGTGACGGAATAGTGCCCGCTCATTGTGACGGACGGATACCAGGACATAGTGACAGACTAATGCCATCACATTTTAAAGGACGAATGCCAGCACATTGTGACGGACTACTGCCAGCACATTGTGATGGACTAATGCTAGCACATTGTAACGGACTGATGTCAGAACATTGTGACGGAGTGATGCCAGAACATTGTGACGGACTGATGACAGCGCATTGTGACAGACTGATGCCAGCACATTGTTACGGACTAATGCAAGCACATTGTGACGGACTAATGCCAGCACATTGTGACGGATTATTGCCAGCACATTGTGATGGGCTAATGCAACCGCATTGTGACGGACTAATGCAAGCACTTTGTGACGAACTACTGCCAGCACATTGTGATGGGCTAATGCCAGCACATTGTGAAGGACTGATTTCATAACATTGTGACGGACTGATGCAAGCAGATTGTGGTGGACAAATGCCAGCGCATTGTGACAGACTAATGCAAGCACATTGTGACGGACTGATGCCAGCACATTGTGACGGAGGGATTCAAGCAAATTGTGAAGACAGATTCCAGCACATTGTGAAGGACTGATGCCAGCACATTGTGACGGACATATGTTAGCAAATTGTGACGGACTGATACCAGAACCTTATGACGGACTGAATCCAGCACACTGTGACGGGCTGATAACAGCACATTGTGACGAACTGATGCCAGCACATTGTGACGGACTGATGCCAGCACATTGTAACGTACTAATGACAGCAACTTGTGACGGACTGATGCCAGCACATTTTGACGGACTTATGCAAGCACATTGTGACGGACTCATGCCAGTACAATGTGACGGACTGATGCCAGCAAATTGTGACAGATTTATGCCAGTAGATTGTGACGGACTGATGCCAGTACATTGTGACGGACAGATGCCGTCACATTGTGACGGACTGATTGTAGCATATTATGACGGACTGATGCCAGCACATTAAGACGGACTGGTGCCAGCACATTCCGACAGACTGATGCCAGCACATTTGGACGGACTGATTTTAGCAAATTGTGACGGACTGATGCCAGCACATTGTGACAGACTGATGCAAGCATATTGTTACGGACGAATGAAGCTCATTGTGATGGACTGATGCCAGCACATTGTGACAGACAAATGTCAGCTCATTGTGACGGACTAATGCAATTACATTGTGACGGACTGATGCAATTACATTGTGACGGACTCATGCCAGCACATTGTCACAGACTAATGCCAGCACATTCTGACGGACTACTGACAGCACATTGTGATGGACTATTGCCAGCACATTGTCACGGACCGATGCCAGCAAATTGTGACAGAATGATGCCAGCACATTGTGACGGACTGATGCCAATACATTGTGACGGACTGAATCCAGCACATTGTGACGGACTGATACCTGCACATTATGACGAACTGATGCCAGCACATTGTGACGGACTGATGCCAGCACATTGTAATTTTATAATGACAGCAACTTGTGACGGACTGATGCCAGCACATTGTGATGAACTGATGACAGCACATTATTACGGACTGATGCCAGCACATTGTGACGGACTAATGCAAGCACACTGTGACGGACAAATGCCAGATCATTGTGATGGACTTATACCTGCACATTGTTAAGGACTAATGCCAGCACATTGTGATGGACTGATGCAAGCACATTGTGACAGACTGATGCGAGCACATTGTGATGGACTGATGCCAGCACAATTGGACAGACTGATGCCAGCACATTGGGACAGAATGATGTCATCACATTATGACGTAATAATGCCAGCACATTGTGACGGACTGATGCCAGCACATTGTGACGGACTGATGCAAACACATTGCGACTGACTGATTCCAGCACATTGTGACGGACTGATGGCAGCACATTGTGACAGACTGGTGGTAGCACATTGTGACGGACTGATGCCAGCAAATTGTTACGGACTAATGCCAGCACATTGTGGCCGACTAATGCCAGCACATTGTGATGGACTGATGCCAGGACATTGTGACGGACTGATGCCAGCACATTTTGAAGGATTGTAGCCAGCAATTTGTGACGGACTGATGCCATCACATGGTGACGGACTGATGCCAGCACATTGTGAATGACTGAAACCAGCACATTGTGACGGACTAATGCCAGCACATTATGACGGTTTGTTTCCAGCACATACTAACGAACTAATGCCAGCACAATGTGACGGACTAATGCAAGCATATATAGACGGACTAATGCGAGCACATTGTGACGGACTGATGCCAGCACTATGTCACAAACTGATGCCAGCTCATTGTGACGGTCTGATAGCAGCACATTGTGACGGACTAATGACAACACCTTGTGACGGACTGATGCCAGCACATTGTGACGAACTAATGCCAGCTCATTGTGACAGACTAATGTCAGCACATTGTGACGGACTGATGCCAGCACATTTTGAAGGACTGATGCACGCACATTGTCACGGACTGATGCCAGCACGTTTTGTCGGACTAATGCCAGCACATTGTGACAGACTGATGCGAGCACATTAAGACGGACTGATGGCAGCACATTGTGACGGACTAATAACAGCACCTTGTGACGGACTGATGCCAGCTCATTGTGACGGACTAATGCCCGCACATTGTGACATACTAATGCCAGGACATTGTGACTGACTGCTGCAAGAACATTGTGACGGACTGACGCCAGCACTTTCTGTCGGACTGATGCAAGCATATTGTGATGGACTGGTGCAAGCACATTGTGTCAGACTGATGCGAGCACATTAAGACGGACTGGTGCCAGCACATTCTGACGGATTGATGCAAGCACATAGGGACCGACTGTAGCCAGCAAATTGTGACGGAATGATTCCAGCACATTGTGACTGACTGAAACCAGCACTTTGTGACTGACTAATTCCAGCACATTGTGACGGACTGATGCCAGCACATTGTGACTAACTGATGCAAGCATAGTGTGACGAACTAATGCCAACATATATAGACGGACTAATGCCAGCAGATTGTGACGGACTGATGGCAGCACATTGTGACGGACTAATGACAGCACCTTGTAACGGACTGATGCAAGCACATTGTGACGGACTAATGCCAGCACGATGTGACAGACTAATGCCAGCACATTGTGACGGACTGATGCCAGCACATTGTGACTGACTGATGCAAGCACATTGTGACGGACTGATGCCAACACATTGTGTCGGACTGATGCCAGCACATTGTGATGGACTGATGCAAGCACATTTTGACAGACTGATGCAAGCAGATTAAGACGGACTGGTGCCAGATCATTATGACGGACTGATGCCAACAAATTGTGATGGACTAATGCCAGCACAATTTGACGTACTAATGCTAGCATATTTTGACGGACTAATGCCAGCACATTGTTACGGACTGATGCAAGCACATTGTGACGGACTTATGGCAGCACATTGTGACGTACTAATCTCAGCACATTTTGACGGACTAATGTAAGCACATTGTGACGGACTAATGCCAGCACATTGTGACGGACTGAAGCAAGCACATTGTGACTAACTGATGCAAGCATATTATGACGGACTGATGCCAGAACATTATGTCGGACTGATTCCAGCACATTGTGATGCACTGATGCAAGCACATTGTGACAGACTGATGCGAGAACATTGTGACGGACTGATGCCATCACATTCTGATTGTTTAATGCCAGCACATTATGACGGAATAATGTTAGCAAATTGTGACAGACTGATTCCAGCACATTGTGACGGACTTTAGCCACAAATTGTGACGGACTGATGCCAGCACATTGTGACGGATTGATGCCAGCACATTGTGACTGACTAAATCCAGCACTTTGTGACGGACTTATGCCAGCACATTGTGACGGACTGATGCCAGCACAATGTGACTGACTAAATCAAGCACTTTGTGACGGACTTATGCCAGCACATTGTGACGGACTGATGCCAGATCATTGTGACTGACTAAATCCAGCACTTTGTGACGGACTTATGCAAGCACATTGTGACAGACTAATGCCAGCACATTGTGACGGACTGATGCCAGCACATTG
Organism: Lymnaea stagnalis; assembly: GCA_964033795.1. Classification (NCBI taxonomy): domain Eukaryota; kingdom Metazoa; phylum Mollusca; class Gastropoda; family Lymnaeidae; genus Lymnaea; species Lymnaea stagnalis. The sequence continues at coordinate 115,974 of CAXITT010001151.1, read as the reverse complement.
TGATGGACCAATGCCAGCACATTGTGACAGACTAATGCCAGCACATTGTGACAGACTAATGCCAGAACATTGTGATGGACCAATGCCAGCACATTGTGACAGACTAATGCCAGCACATTGTGACGGACTGATGCCAGCACATTGTTACTAACTGATGCAAGCACATTCTGACGAACTGATGCCAGCACATTGTTACTAACTGATGCAAGCACATTCTGACGGACTGATGCCAGCACATTGTTACTAACTGATGCAAGCACATTCTGACGGACTGATGCCAGCACATTGGGACGGACTGATGCCAGCGCATTATGAAGGACTGATGTCAGCACTTTGTGACGGACTGATGCCAGCACATTGTGATGAACTGATGCCAGCACATTATTACGGACTGATGCCAGCACATTGTGACGGACTGATGCCAGAACATTGTAACGGAATGATTCGAGCACATTGTGACGGACTGATGCCAGCACATAGTGATGAACTGATGCCAGCACATTATTACGGACTGATGCCAGAACATTGTAACGGAATGACGCGAACACATTGTGACGGACTAATGGCAGCACCTTGTGACGGACCGAAGCCAGCACATTGTGACGGACTAATGCGAGCACATTGTGACGGACTGATGCAAGCACATTGTGATGGACTAATGCCAGCACATTGTGACAGACTGATTCCATCACATTGTGACGGACTGATACCATCACATTGTGACAGACTGATACCATCACATTGTGACGGACTGATACCATCAAATTGTGACGGATTAATGCCAGAACATTGTAACGGACTAATGCCAGCACATCGTGACAGACTGATACCATCACATTGTGACAGACTAACGCCAGCACATTGTGACAGACTGATACTATCACATTGTGATGGACTGATACCATCACATTGTGACAGACTGATACCATCACATTGTGACGGACTGATACCAGTACATTGTGACTGACTTATACCAGCAGATTGTTACGGACTGATACCAGCACATTGTAACGGACTAATGCCAGCACATTGTAACGGACTGATGCCAGCACATTGTGACGGACTGATACCAGCACATTGTGACGGACTAATGACAGCAACAAGAAATAAATAAATGTTTTTGTTTTTTTGACAGTTAAACGTTGGCATATGACACGGTTATGTTTTTATTGTATATCAGTGATATATGTCAGATTTATATCAAACTGTTATGCGTCAATTTTTTATGAAACGTTTGTATGTCAGATTTATTTGAAACTGTCATGTGTCAGAGTTATGTCAGCATGTTATTAGTAAGATATTTTAGAGTTTTGTGAAACTGTTTTATGGATTGAGTATCTCAGGCGGTGTTACTGTGACACAATAAATAGTCTGACAGATCCGGCTGTGTGGAGCACAGGGAGAAAAAAGAAACACAGCTGATTATTCTCTTCATCCTAGTTTTGAACTAGTCTTGCTATTGAGACAAATAGACAATGACCAGAGAATTTGGGAAATAATCCTAAAATTTAAATAAGGTACAGCTCAAGTGAACCCTACTACTCAAGTCAAGGCTATTACTCAAGTCAATGATATTACTCAAGTCAATGCTATTACTCAAGTCAAGGCTATTACTTAAGTCCATGCTATTACTCAGGTCAAGTCTGCAACTCATATCATCGCTAGTACTCAAGTATAGGCTGCTACTCAAGTCCAGGTTACTTATCAAGTCCAGGCTACTACTCAAGTCAAGGTGACTTATCAAGTCCAGGCTACTACTCAAGTCAACGTGACGTATCAAGTCCAGGCTACTACTCAAGTCAACGTGACTTATCAAGTCCAGGCTACTACTCAAATAGTAAGCAAAGAACGATCAATTAAAAAAAAACTAATTGCTGAGATATATGAAATAGTTATTTGTCAGGGTTACATTGCAGAGCTTTATGGCAGTGTTGCCATGGTTACAGAAAACAGCTTTAATAACATTGATTTCGCCGCCGCCTTGAAAAAATGTTAAATTAATGAACTTAATGTTTTCAAAGTTATGCATTATAATTGGCTAAACCTCAAACGCAATGATCACATTTCTATTCACCCATGCATTAGCTCTGTTTGAAATTATAGCTGTATAGCTGCTATAGAAAAAAAAAAAAACAACAACACAGGACCCTTGGCTTAAAACGGAATATTTGAAAATAGCTGTAAATAAAACATCTCTCTAATTTTATTGTATTCTATTAAATGGTAGAGGAGCGCATACGGAAAGTATTTTTTACAAAGCTCCATTAGTGAAAATAAAAGAAAGAATTTCGGGGCAATTGCCCAAAACTGAATATTTTTGAAGGGTTTTCACGATTTATAAAAATGATCTAACTTGTTCACAATAATTTAAATTATTTGTATGGTCATCACTTGAATTGTTTAGGAGCGCATACGGTTTGAAATTATATTTATGTAGCTCCTATTAGAAAAAGGGACGAAGGGGCCCCTGGCTCAAAACTGAATATATAAAATGGTTTTAATAATTTAAGAACCTTTGCGGGCGATTGCACAACGTATCAGTAAAGTTTTATTTTATTCTGAAAAATGTCATAGTACCGCATACGGAAATTATTTTTTTACAAAGCTTATAAGATGAAAAAAAAAATTCATTTGGTCCGACGGCAAAAGCGGAATATTTTAAACGTTTTTTAATGACTGAGTAAAATGAGCGGGCTTATGGGCAATAACTCACCAGATTTTTGTGGCAATCGCATGAATGATGTAGAAGCGAATGCTGTGTATAAATTAATTTATTTAGCTTAAATTAGAAAAAAAAATAACATAGGGCCCCTGGCTAAAAACGGATTATTTTAAATATGTTGTAAGAATTCAAAAATCTTTGAGGGCGCTCTTGCAACATCTCACCAAAGTTTTATAGCATTCGAGCAAATGTCGTAGGAGCGCATACGAAAATTAATGTTTACAAATTCGTATAAGAAAAGAAACCAATTAGGGGCCGACGGCCGAAAACTTAACACTTTGAAAGTGTTTTCATAACTCACTAAAATTTGCGGACTTTTGGGAAGCATCTCACGCAAACGCAAGAATGGTGTAGGAGTACATACGGTTTGAAAAAGTATGTATATATCTTATTTACAAAAAAAACGAACACAGGACCTGTGGCCCAACACGAAGTATTTTAAAAAGGTTGTAATAATTGAAAAGCCTTTGCGGCCATGATCGCAACCTGTCACCAAAGCTTTATCGCAATCGGATAAATGGCGCAATAGCGCATACCTCAATTATTTTTACAAAGCTCACAATAAGAAAACAAAAAACGAATTGAGGGCCAACGGCCAAAACCAGAACATTTTAAACGGATTTTAAGGACTCATTTAAATACCTGTTTATGTGGAAAACAAATTTCAACGCTTGGTGGCAATCGCATAAATGGTGTAGTAGCGCATGCGAGACATACAAAAAAACAGACATTCATTTTTATATATATAGATTTGAAAAGGTCGATAGTGTTGACACATTTTGAAACCATGAGGACATTCTTTTCGTTGACATAGTAAATTATATAGTTGTCATGTCTCTTCAAGTCTTTGTCAGGAAGCATCATCGATTCAAATATGTGCAGTTTGATTAGAGTCGGTTTAGATACGGAAACTAGAATATAAATAAATATAACAATTTTTACAATGATTTTGTATAAAACAAAATGTACTGAAACTGTGTATCTTTACTCGGTTAACTATAAATGAGTTCAACATTTATGATTTTAATTAAGGTTATCTTTAAGAATATTGAAACATAAAGGTTTGACGAAACAATTTAAGTTTTATGGCACATCTGTTAAAAAATCATTGTAGTGTTCGTAACTAATAATTGCATTTAAATACACCCATTAAAAACCTTACCCTAAACATGGCCTTGAAGACAATTAAAAAAAAACAAAAAAACTTTCAATAACTACCCTAAACATTACCTTTAAGACAAAGGAATAAGTCAATAAATTATCCGAAACATCTCCTGAAAGACCAAGGACAATGCCGATAAATTTTCGCAGACATGACCTTGAAAACAAAGGATACAGTAAATAACTTACCCTAGGCATATCCTCGAAGACATCCAAAGATGTAAAAACACGAACTTTAAAATTACCTTGCATGCATCCGACTATGTTAATAAATTACATTAATTATGTTCCTAAAGAAATTTAAAAAAAAAAAATAACGTACTCTTATTATGACCTTAAAGACATCAGACAAAGCAAATTACTGACCCTTAAAATGTGCTTGAAGATATCGGACAAAGTGTAAACTTCCCCTCAAAATGTCCTTGAAGACATCAGGCAAAGTAAAGAAAAATAACACTTAGCATTAACTTTACTCATTGAACTAACCAAAAACTTAGTGTAAACATGCCTCTCAAGATACTATGCAAAAATTGAAGCAAAAACGTTTGTGAACTTCAAATTGTCTGTGCGATGTCTAAAATTAGTTGTTCAACAAAAAAACAAACATTTTGGAGAATCTGTTATTCTCCGATACAATCTCGTGATAAAATAATCTCGTCGTGTGGTAGAGGGTCAGACTTGATGAACATTTTGATGGGCCCAGCCAATATTTTTTTCGGGGTGGGGGGAGGGGGGGCTGCTAGGTCACCGTCAACACGGGCTCGTAGCAAAGGCCAGCTATTTCTGATTATTGGTCTATGTCTGCTGAATCCTATATTCCATGGATACACCATGTATTCAACAAACATATATTTCAGGACATCTATCACTCCATGCTACACTGTGGCCATGAAAATTCCTAAGGAAAAGATAAAATTGAACCATTTATGAACTTACTCTTGAATAAGTTTAGAAATGCATTCTACCCTTTTCAGGAACTTAGCATAGATGAAATGGTATAGGCTTCAAGGGCAGATGGCAATCAAACGATATTATGCCACTAAGCCTAGCAAATATCATATAAAGACATTTGACCTGTGTGATTCCTCAACGGGTTATGTTGTTGATATTGATATCTATTTTGGGGCCAATACCTCCTATAACACAGAAACAGATAAAGATGGAGGACATGCTGTGGAAGTTTTTCATACTTTACTGCCGCATGTGGGTACTGGACACAACATTTTTGCTGACAGATATTATACGTCAAGAAAACTTGTTGACTACCTTTTTGCCAAAAACCAAAACTACACAGGAATATTGAATATCAACCGTATTGGATTCCCACTAGACATAAAATCTTTATCTTTACAACAAAAAGAGATGAAGTGGTATATAAACCAAAACAAGAGCATGCTCTGTAATGCTTTCAGGGAGAAAAAGGCCAAAAAAATGTCCTATTGGTGTCCACAGATGCTAGGTCCACAAGTTACCGAAACAAAACACATAGATAAACCGGAAATGATAGATACTTATAATCACAAAATGAATGGATGCGATAAGCTAGACCAAAAAGTAACATATTACTGTGTTTATGAGCAAAAAACATTGAAATGGTGGAAACAGATTTTTTATGGCTGTTGGAAATCACCCAAGTGAACTCATACATTTTGTTTTTACTCTGCCAATCAGCAGATGTAAACAGAGTCAAAATGAGGCTCAAACATTATAAACTTTTGTTGATGCGTCAGCTAACTGAAGAAGTAGCTTTAAGTCAAGTAGTAAAAGTACCAGGAATGGGTCCAGAGACCGGATGCCTCGAAAAGTCTAATGATGCACAGCACATTGTGGATTATGATGAACGGGATCGATCTTGCGCATATCGCTCAACTGCAACAAAGCGAGTACGCACACACTTCTATTGCACTGGTTGTGAAGACAAACCCTATCTCCACCCTAAAGGATGCTTCAAGGACTTTCATTTAAAATAATAGCTTCATTTGTGTAACTTTTAGTAAATATGTGAAATATGTGTAAATATTTGAGTATAACTATTTTTAAAAAATTAACACGTGTCTTGGGAAAGAAATTCATAACACTGTCGATTTCTTAAGTTATAAACAGGTCTCTATTTCTTGCCCTATTTTCATCTTTCATGTGTGCTTGGGAGCCCTTTAGCCGAATTTTTTTTTTTTTTTAAATTACTCTCCTGGTTGTAAAGTCAACCTTCCACTTACCTTGTTATATTATTTTCTTGTTTTAAAGAAGTTTTGTAGGAAATTAATGAGTTCAAATGGAAACAATGGATTTTGTGTTTATAATAAAAGAAAATTTGATTGATATATTTGAGGATTTTTTAAGACCTTTTAATTTTGTTTTTTTTCAAAGGTAATGTATTTAATACATGTTTTAAATAAAGTTTTGTGCAGTTACCCTTAAATGAATTCTATCTTATTTTTTACTTTTTTTTATCAAGAGAAAAACATTATTTTTCTAATTTTAAAAGAAATATATGTACCTATAAATATGATAATAGAAGGATGCAGATGTTTCTTGACTATACATCCAAGTGACTTACTTTGGCCTGTAGTCAACTTGAATTCGATCCCTAAAACTAGGGATATAAAAAAAACGTAATTAAATATGTCATGCTCCATCCTTGTGATTCTGTATCCAATTACAGTGCTTCTATTAGACTTACTTCCCTAGGGGTGTTGCAAAAGCGTCAAAAAGGGCAACATGGTCCTTTATAGTATTACATGGTTTAAATTAATGTGTTTAAGAGTTGGAAAGGGGGGAGGCGTAAAAATGAATCTTGCTCCCTGACGCTAAACACGCTAGAAAATATGTGGCCGCCCATGGAGACATTAATAGTACTTAAGTCACGTGTCATTGTATCTATCAATACTGAAATAGACCATCATCTTCATTGGGAGGTAGGGCGGAAATTGAGGATGTCGATAAATCTTGATCTGTGGAGGGGTCTGGAGGGCCTGGACACTAATAAATGTTTGAATTTTTCTAAATAAAGAGTGTAATGGTTTATTATACTTGAATTCCATGTTAATATTATACTTTTGAGACAGGGAAGGATATTTTTACAGTTTTGTAAGCGGCATGATTTCGCTCAGTAAAATACCTACACTGAGTTAAGTTCGTGTGTTGCGCGCCCTAAGGTAATCATTTGGCTGAAGCTCATAATCTAACTCCAACCGTAACTTTGATCAGGGTGTGAGAAGGGGTGTAGAAATTTCGATTGCTAACGACAGCTAGGAAAACTAAAAATGACAACGAAAACATTACCCAACCAATCAGAACTCGTTCCCACAGAACCTCTCACCAGCTCACCATTCAAGAACTGGCATAAAGCAAACCACCACGCTCACCAAGCACGTTCCTATCATCACCCACCATTACTGACTTTTTAATGAGCATACTTAAAGTTGTGACGTCAGACACACGCATTGTAAGTTCGTATTACACAATATAATCATCTTACAAAAAGAATATTCGTAAATATCACAATCTTCAATAGTGCAAATTTGATCTTTCCTTTACAAATAAGTTCAAGGGATTTAATTCAATTATATCAAACACACATTACTGTTATATTTATTAAATTAAGGACACTTTGACATTGAGGCCAACATTATAGTCACACAATTGGTAACTGGTTTTTTTTTGTTGCTTTGTTTTTAAAGAAGGTCTTAAATCTAAAAAAAAAAATATCCATCTTTTCTCACTCTTAGATATAGATCATAAACAACATTTGCAACCAAACAACGTGTATCTCCTATTTTACTCCTAAAATACATCATACACATCAGTATCTCTCCCATTTGAAATGTTTCAATACATCATACACATCATAAAGAACACATCAAGTTCTCTCTCATGTCGCCTTTCGTTGTTATCATTTGAAAAAAAAAAAAAATAACATTGTATAACATAAAATCTAAACCCTGTATGTGTATTTAGTCTAGGTTCAAACTTTTTTAATGACATGTATTGTATATGCACACTATGTAGAAAATGTGTGACGCCATAATAAAACATTAAGAAATAGTGACGTCGAGAAACAATGAATAGGCGATTGGGGTCAGCAAGATGAATTTAAAAGACAATTAGTAGGTTTACAAGTTAATATGCACAATAGGGGGAATTAAGATGATTATATTATACGATCAATATAGGTAAAAGGAGTTGATATGAACCATAGGGGACAGCAAGATGTACCATAATAGACAAATAGTAGTGAAGATAATTAATATATACATAAGGGCACAGCAAGTTGAATATAAAATACCATTAGTATGTACAATTGTAAATATAGTCAATAGAAGTCAGAACATTTGCATCGTTCTCTAATGTAGTAGTAAAGATGTAAACATACTTGTTAACTATTGCCTATATTAACTTTTTACCTGTTAATGGCCTTTTTTTATTCATCTCTTGCTAATGTCATGCATTGGCATCCATTAATTTTAGTTTTGTTCACTTGTTGACTTATGAAGTCCATGATTATTGCAAGAGACAATAAATTGTTAAGTCAGAGCCAGGGGGAGAAGTTACATTTTGTTTCGCCCGTTGGGGTTGTCATACACAAAAGCCATAAGACATACATTTAAAAAAAACTCATATAGAAGCAATATTTAGTAGATGCACAGGACAAAAACATTAAAAAAGTATATTAAACCCCGAAGATAGACCGCCGCATGCACTCACAACTTATTACGCTCCTGTGTTAATTTGATTCTGTATTAGTAGATATGCCTTAAACAGCGATCAGAAGATATGAGATCAACATTTGTAAACCTCTGTGAAAAATGTCACAGGTTTTTGGGGTATGGGGGTTGATAGGTGGGGGACAGTGTGATATGCCGGGGACTCTAATCAGAGCTGGATTTGTAATAAAGATCACCTTATCGGAAAAGTAGTTGTAGTGAAGAACGTCAAAGACTCTAATTAGAAAAGTAGTTGTATTAAAGACCATCAGAGACTCTAATTAGAACAACAGTTTAAAACTTTAAAATAACCTTCACTGCATCATAATATCTTTCAAACCCTGTTTCCACGAGGAATGAAAGAAAGCTAAGGTCCTGATTCACTGTTGGCAGACAATGACGATTGTTGGAACCTTAATGTCACAATTACTTTTAGATTGTCAAAAGTTTGCGTGTGGGTCGAAAATTGTTTTTATTTCTTGTCTTTTGAAAACTACCTTGTAGGTCAAAATATAAGGAAAAGATTGAACAAAATGGGTCAAATTGTTTTAGTATCAAAAGATGCCCCGCCTCTAGCAGTTAATGTGTAAGCGGATTATCTCAGATTCATGAACAAAGTCTGACATTGTTTGAGTCACACTCGTGGATAGCTTGGAATAAAGTTGACGTGTATAACGTGTACAAGCTCCTCCTTTGTCAATGTGAAGTCAGGGGTCCCCCAGGGATCAGTCCTGGGCCCCTGTTTGTTCCTAGCATACATTAATGACCTACCGGAGAAACTGACATCACAGGCAAGACTGTTTGCAGATGACACAGCAGTGTATAGGACGATCGCCAACAGATCTGACCAGGACCAGCTACAACAGGATCTCAATCTGTTAGCTGAGTGGGAGATGAGCTGGGACATGGAATTTCATCCTACTAAGTGCCAGACACTATCAATCTCTAGAAGTTGTACTCCTCTACACTACCAATACAAACTGCACGGCCATATTCTTGAGCAAGTTTCCTCCGTAAAGTACCTGGGTGTTACCATTGAAAGAGAGGTCCGCTGGGACGAGCATATTAACAATGTATATAACCAAGCAAACCAAGCCTTGGGGTTCTTAAGGCGAAATCTAAAGATTGGCAACTCCTGTGTGAAAGAAAGAGCATATAAAGCCTTTATCCGTCCGATTTTAGATTATGCATCTTCAGTCTGGGACCCATTTACCCAGAAGAGCATTGACAGGTTGGAGGCGGTCCAGCGACGAGCAGCACGCTTTGTCCTAAACCGCTACAGGAATACCTCTAGTGTTGGCAGCATGCTAGAAACACTAGGCTGGTCACCATTGGAGAAACGACGACGACAATCCAGGCTCTCCATGATGTACAAGATAAATAATGGGCTGGTCCACTGTTCCAGTATTAAACAGAAACTCGTCCCTCTCCCCCATAGACAGCGACGAGGCCATGACAGGCAATTCAGGCTCATACCAGCAAGAAGCCAGTATAGGAGCTGCTCATTCCTGCCCAAGACAATCAGGGACTGGAACCATCTTTCAAAAGGAACAGTTGAGGCGACAACACTAGACGCATTTGTGTCTATTGCCTCAAGCCTTCAAACCCCTAGTGCATAATTTCCTCATCACCACCAGTAACAGAAACATTGCAAATCCCATCTACATGCATAGGAGCCAAAATGATCAATAAATTGATCGTGGGCCCTTAAGATATAGAAGAAGAAGAACGGTTAAGATAAATTAAGTTCTTAGTTTGTTTACATGTGGTTAGACCGATGAAGTTCTATGTGAGTTTACATTGGGTAGGATCTATGAAGTTCTAAGTGTGCTTATATTGGGTTATGACATTAAAGATCTTAGTTTGTTTGCAGTGGGTTATACCTATGAAATTCAAAGTGTCTACATTGGGTTAGACTAATGAAGATCAAGATTTTTACATTAAAAAAAAAACAACAAATCCACACACAAATTAACACAAAAACTAAAATTTTATGAATTAAAATGTGATTAAGTTGAAATCATTTTAAGACTGACATTATTACGTCATGCACATGCTAGAGTGTGTTTAACAGCCTCTACGTCTTTCAGAGTCAAGTCGTCTTACAATATGTAATAGTCACATCTTGTTTAAAAGTCACCAATAAATTAAGAGTTGCATTGTTCATATCAGTGATTTAAGGAACATTATTATTTGTATTTTTTTTAATCAAATCTTAATGCACATCTATCAATAAATTGATATTTGTATATGAATGAATTCCGAAAACATACAATGGTACGTTTCAATGAAACAAATAAAAAACTTCTCTATTGTTTTCAATATAATTATTTTAGTTAAAAAAATATCCTACACATGGATTGATGGCTCTCTTTTTAAAAAAGAAAATTAATGATACAATTCATATTTGTGTTAATAGCAATGCTCGGAGGCGTGTGGCCTGATATAAAAAAATGTCTGCAAAAATATTGAAGGTAATGTGTAAGTTACTTTGTAATGTTAGATGTCTTGCAACTCGTTAAATGTTGCAATTAAAGTTCGGACAATTTTTATAAATATAAAACCAGGCATGAGTGGTTATATCTTATTCTAAAAGATCATATTTTTTATGAGTGATAATATACTAATCTAAAGGTCAATGTTCAGTAAATAAACATAGTAAACAAAGGTGCCATCCAAATGTACGTACACACTAGGGGGTGGGATGGTGAGGGGGTTAGAGGAGAAAGTGTGACTGTTTGGGAACCGGGAGAGAGGGGGATGTTTTAGAACAAGTATGACATAACAAACTTAAGGCTTCAAAAACATAAATATTTAAACTATCAGCAGATTGGAAACACTTTTTTGGATTTAAAATACAAAATACAATTTAAGAAACTATGATGACAAGGGCTCGCCAAAGAAATCATGCAGAGGCACCACAAGAGGAGAGAGAAGAAAAAGAAGACAACGATAATGATGGGACGATAACATCAAAGAGTGGACAGGACTAAGACTAGGGGATGCTGAGCTTTGAGCAGAAGACAGAGACGAATGGAGGAGGATGGTTTACATGTCATTTGCGGCGCTCCAACGGTCCAACTAATGTAGGGTCACTGGCAACAAACAGAATATTGCAGGGCGGTTGTACTTATTCAGACCCCAAATAACTATTTCCTACACAAACTGATAGAAACACGCTCTTTCTTTTTGATTAAGAATTGGATTCCCACATGTATTTGTTTCTGTTTGAAAGTATGTTTATAGAGCTCATGTAAGAAACGATAATTTAGGGCCCATGGCTGAAAACGGAACATTTTAAAAATTGTAATAATTCTGAAAAAATGTCGGGCATGCACACAGTAAATAACTAAAGTCGGATGAATGGTAGAGGAGCGTAGTCGGACATTATATGTGTTAGCCCATAAAAGGAACAATAAATTTAGGGCCCCAAGCTCAAAACGGAATATTATGAAAGGGTTGTAATGACTCATAAAAATGCGCGGACTTGGGGACAATAAATCACCAAATATTTTCGCAATTTCATGAATGATAGTGGATACATACAAACATGCATACATACATGTGTACATATATACATGCATAAAAATACATACATACATAAATTCATACATACATCAACACATAAACACATACATATATACATACACACATACATACACACATATACATACACACAAACTCTCGAAATTGTTTGAGCAGAGTGCGTTTAGGTGAACTGTGCAAAACATTAATGCGCAGTGACGAGCCCCCGCTGTGTGGAGAACTGTTGTCTTACTTAAGTCTGTAGTTACAGATGACACGTTAACTTCTGGTCTCATGGAATCACAGGTAAGCAGTTTGTTTAAGAAACCCGCTACTAGAATTGTATACAACGTAATATTGTATCTGAACACATCTCCAGTCACAATGTTAGTAGCACTCTGAGTGCACACACATAGGTATAGAGTTATACAAAGTTTAAGGTAATGCAGGTCGGTAATAAAAATAAAGTTATCACCGGATATAAACATAATGCACACATAACAAAAATAGATGGCACCGGATATAATACTAATGCACACATAATAAAAATAGATGGAACCGGATATAAACATAATGCACACATAACAAAAATAGATGGCACCGGATATAAACATAATGCACACAGAACAAAAATAGTTGCACCGGATATAATCATAATTCACACATAACAAAAATAGATGGCACCGGATATAATCATAATGCACACATAACAAAAATAGATGGCACCGGATATACTCATAATGCACACATAACAAAAGTAGATGGCACCGGATATAATCATAATGCACACATAACAAAAATAGATGGCACCGGATATAATCATAATGCACACATAACAAAAATAGATGGCACCGGATATAATCATAATGCACACATAACAAAAGTAGATGGCACCGGATATAAACATAATGCACACATAACAAAAATAGATGGCACCGGATATAATCATAATGCACAAAAAACAAAAATAAATGGCACCGGATAAAAACA